>JAOEGS010001779.1:54492-104551 GCA_025447755.1 Corythornis vintsioides
AAAAAAACAAAACACCAACCCAAAACCAAACAAAAAATAAGCAACCAAAATTAAAAAAACCCAAACACACACCCCAAAAAACCCCAAAACAAAAAACCCAACCAACCAAAACAAACCCAATAAGAAAAATAAAACTGGTTTTGACCTTTTTTACTTCCATTACTCCTCCATTGTCACAGCTTCATCCAGCACAGGGAGGGATTTTTTCCTAACCCAGCTCTCCAGCATTATTTTTTTTTTCCCTAGTCATTTCTGTCTGGAATAAGAAACAACCAGCAGAGGGCAAGAATCCCTCAGCCTGGAGAGATCCCTCCCTGTGCAGCCATCCCATAGTAAAAACAGGCTGAGCCAAATGCACTTAAATCAATGAGAATATTTCCATCCACTTCAGTGGTCTTTGGATTGGATCCTGGAGTTCTTTTTTGGATTTCAAAAAACCCCAACACAACCAGCGTGATGTTTTCTATAAACTTAGAAACAAGGTTTTATAAACTGAAAAAAGCCCCTGGCATTCAGGCACTCTGGGTTTCATTGTAGCTTGTCACTTGGATGGTAAATGGCCCTTTTTTATTTATCATCAGTTTATTTTTTTAAATGCCCGTGTTATGAACAAGCCACGGCAACAGAGGGGGGATGGCAGCCAAAACTCTGCAGCTTTTGGGTTTTAGATCTGCTTTTGCAAAGCTGTGGTGTTGGAAGGGGGCTGGCAGGGCTCAGCCACAGGGGACAGCCTTAGGTCACATCTGAGCAGGGTACCTTGGCACCAGTTTGGCTCCTGGGGTGGCACCACCTCCCTGCCTGCAGTGGGAACTGGTGAAGCCTGAGGTTTGAAATCCTGATTTACCTCCTGCAGGAAAAACCACAGCTCTTCTGCCAGCCCACAGCCTTAATCCCAGCCCACAGCCTTAATCCCAGCCCACAGACCTAATCCCAGCCCACAGCCCTAATCCTAGACACAGCCTTAATTCCAGCCCACAGCCCTAATCCCAGCCCAAAGTCCTGCTCCCAGCCCAAAATCCTGCTCCCAGCCCACAGTCTTAATCCCAGACCATAGCTCTACTCCCAGCCCACATCCCTAATCCCAGACAGCCTTAATTCCAGACCAAAATCCTCCTCCCAACCCACATCTTTAATCCTAGCCCACAGCCCTAATCCTAGCCCACAGTCCTGCTCCCAGCCCACATCTTTAATCCCAGCCCACAGCCCTAATCCCAGCCCACAGTCCTGCTCCCAGCCCACAGTCCTGCTCCCAGCCCACATCTTTAATCCCAGCCCCCAGCCCAAGTGCTCTCTGCAGAGCTCTCTTAACCAGGACGTGCAGAAGGGAGTGAAGGATCCAACCCCAGCCACACACCCCACAGCTGGGGAGGAGCACGGGGAGAACTGGTTTCTGTTTTCCCTTGTCTGAGTACATCTGTACCTATATTTTCCAGGAGGGTGTTTATCAAGAGCTCTTGGGTTGACCACACTAAACCCCTCGTTGACCCTTTGTATGATTGAGGGCAAAGCCACATTTTCTAATTCCACAGCTGAGGAAATGGCCTTAAAAACCTTTGACAGCATCTGAAAGGCTGCTGAGCTCCTCAGGGAAGGACAGCAGGAATTGTGTACTGCCTTCAGTGGGAGAAGAGCTTTTGGCCAATGCCAAAAAAAATCTGAGACAAAAATCTCCTCCCTAATGTTTATAAAGCCCTTTCACGTTCTCCAGTGAAAGATGCTATTGAAGTGCACAGCTTTGGCTAGAAGTTTTTCCCTCCCACCTACTGCACTGTTTCTAGGCAAATATCTTGCCCTTTTGAAAAATATGGTGTGGAGTGAAAAGATAAACTCCTGTAATTATGCCTTCCCTGTGCTGAAAAGACAAACTGCCTCCTTCAGCATTACTGCTCGCAGAAAAAATGGGAGCTGAAGTGTACGTGGGAAGATTAGACTGCCTTTAAAATATCTTTCTTCATAGCCTGCTTCTTGAGGATGCTCCAGCAGGCTGGCAAAACAGTTCCAAAAAACCCTGGGGACCACCAAGATTTTATTGCCACAGGGAAAGTCATCATCTCCAGGCTGGAGCAGAGGTGAGGAGGAGGCTGGTGGGTGGGTGGAGGACTGCTGCCAGTTTATCAGGAAAGAGGAATGTGCCCAAACTCTGACACAAAAGATCTGTGTCCTCCTGGGAGGTTCTGCAGTGCCTGATCCCACCAGGTGGTCACCAAAGGGAAAGGGTGGGAAACACTCTGGTTACAGGAGTTGGGTTGAGCTCATTTCAGACTTTAGGGCTGCCCAGACTTACACCAGCACTAAACCCCTTCCATGTGAGCACCAAAAGAGCTTAGGAGAAAGCTCAGGAACATCTGAGCAGATAATATTAGCCTGCCTCCCAGTTTGGAAGTGCAGTTTGCTACCCCATATCAGGGGAGAGTGGAAACTCCTATTTTGAGCAAAACCTCTTGGCATCAGGCCTGCCCTAGGAGTTGGATTTAGAACTAAAGGCAAACTGCAGATGCCACAGTCACAGATCTGTGTTTGCTCAGGAGCAGGGAGTGATTCACCCACTGGCTTTGTGTCCTGTGGTGGTGTTCCCATGACAAGAACCCACAGTGCAAGGATGCAGCAGTGACTTCAGCCTGGAGATGAGAAAATTACCCCCAGCCCTGAGAGAGGAAGGCAAGAGCTTCCCTGCTGGCTTGAATATGAGAGTAGATGAGCTAACGTGGTCCAGACCAAGCAGATTTCACTGGGGAACCTTCCACAGAGGCAGTGAGGATGGAAGGGTCTGAAAGCAGAAGGTGAGCCTACCAGGAAAGTGCCCTTCATTCTCCAAAGAGATTTAAAACCTCCAGGTAATGAGTTGTCAGGCTACACCCAGGCCTATTTCTGGTGGCTGTAGTTCCCTCTGTAATAATCTGCAATTAAATAATGAAGAGAAAAATAAACCACATCTCATTAGAATAGAATCTCTGAAATAATAGCTGCCAGAAATAAAACGAGCCTTTCCTTTACACACTTAGAAAGAAGACAAGCATCTGAAGTTTTGTAGCTGTCAAAGCTGCTGAGATTCCTCAATATTACCTCTTCTTTGAAGCTCTGGTTCTTTGGTGATTCCCCCAGTGGTTCCAAGATGAGACCCAAGAGTCTGAGGCTGAACATATTTGTTAGATGCTCATTCAGCCTTATTAAAAATCTTTCAGAGGTGAATTTGTCACATTGCCTGATGGGATTTTGCTCTCACCAATTAAAAAAAAAATAAAAAAAATATATAAATGCATCCAATTCTATTTTTTTCCCCAGACTTTTGGAATGAAGCAAAAAGAGAAATAGTCTCAGTGTTCCCAAAGAGAATGAAAATCCCATTGGTGTCTCGTGCTGCTTCTCAAGGTTGGGAGCTGCTGGGTTCTATTGTCAATCTGACAGAGACAGATCCTTTTCCTTTGGTTGTCTTACAAATAAATGACTTCTGATTTTGATATATAGATCTTTTCATTCTTTTTTTTTTTTTTTTTTCCTGTGGCTTAATTCTTTTGTCTTTGAATCATTCCAGCCTCACCACTGACTGAGTGGTTTTTCTCTTCTAAATTTAGATGAGAGCGTTCTTTGCTTTCACAAGAAGTGCTAATATCCCTTAGGTTAAGAATAATTAGATGTTAATTTCCAAAACCTGAAAGGAAATCATACCTCTAATTCATCATTTGGAGTGAAATAGCTGGTTTAAAAGGCTACAGAGCCACATTAAACAAAGGTCTAGCCTTTTTCTTTTTTTTTTTTTTTTTTCCTAAACAAAAATTAACCTCGGTACAAATGGAGATGATCTGATTCTACTTAGATTAATGACACCAATTAAGCTAATACATTCTCCCAGAGTTGATGGGAGAAGAAGGCAGAGCATCAGCAGCTGCAGAGCATCCTAACTCCTCTGGCTGCACCTTCCTTTCCCAGCTCTCCCAGCTCCAGCAGGGCTTTTTTTTGCCACCTTCCTGGGTTAGTGTAGCAACATTTTCTCTTCCCCACTGTGCTGTCACATCCTCTCCCCTCCATTTCACCTGCAAACTCCCAGAGCTGAGCAGCCCATGGGATGGCAGGGCTGGGCAGAGCTTGCCCAAAGCATCTCCAGCAGGAGCAGTGGGTGGTTAGTGGCCAATTTGCTCTTCACCACCTGCTTCCAGAGCCCCTGAAATGATGTTTTCATCTGCAGCTTCCAGCAAAACAAACACACCCAGTGATGCAATCCCTTTGCAGCACCAGGAAGGAGGGACTGATTCTTCTAGGTCCTCTGGAGCCTTTTGAGGTGCCCAGATCCATCTGTAAATCCAGCTTGAGATAAGGGGGTTAATTCAGAGACCTCCTGGTGGAGCCAGCAGACACCCCAGGCAAGATACAAGAGAAGCAACAACCCACCCAAGCCTTGTAATTTAATTTAGCTGCCTCTTTATGGATATGTGTCATGCATTCTGAATTAGACAGCTGAATTCCTGATCAAATGTGCTTGTGAAAGGCAGAAAATCACCTTAAAAATAGCCTGGTAACAACCCCATGGAACCTATTCTTGAGGAGGCTGTTTATGGGTCTGGACTGAGTGCTCATGGACAAGCACATGCTCCTTTTTTCTTTGCATTGGC
This sequence comes from Corythornis vintsioides, assembly GCA_025447755.1. Classification (NCBI taxonomy): domain Eukaryota; kingdom Metazoa; phylum Chordata; class Aves; order Coraciiformes; family Alcedinidae; genus Corythornis; species Corythornis vintsioides. The sequence continues at coordinate 59,100 of JAOEGS010001779.1, forward strand.
ACACTGTTGGCTTTCCAGATTAGCCATGCACGTTATAAATTCTGCAACTATTCAGACAGTAGATGGGAATGCACAAGCTTTTTTTGGGGGAATATATATATTAATTTCTCCCATTGGAGCTGTTTGATGCAAGTTCTCTGTTAACCTTGCAAGGAAATTCCTCTTGGGCTGGTTAGTTGAATTTTTTTAACATCCAGAAACTGCCCAAGCTGCTTGTTTTACTGAACCTGTTCTAAATATTATTTTCCTTAATGGGAGCAGCAGCAATTTCTTGTTCATTTGTTGTTTTGTGATAGCTGGTAGCAGCAAAATGCCTTTCTTGAAGTAGGTAAATAATAGAGTTGAGTCTGGAGTGGATGAAAGATGCAGAAGAGCAGAAAGGTTCTTTCCCAAAATAACCAAATTTCTCCAGTGCTTTGAATTAAAACAACTAAAATGTTAAGTGGGATTTGATTTTTACTGTTTGGAGGGGGTGATTAGTGACCCCTGGGTTTAACAATGCTGCCTGGAACCAACAGATTTGTCCTTCTTTGACACAAGAAACACTTCTAAACTCTCAGACTCCCTGGCAATATTCTTGCTGCTTGCCCCCTCCTCCACCCCACCTTTGGCTATAGCACCATTAGCTGGAGATTTTGATGTCTCTGGAGGGAAACACAGAACATTCCTGAAACTAAAGCAGCATTTTGGAGCCCTGTGAAGCTCAGATGGCACCATCTCTCCCAAGGATTAACCCCAGGAGCTGGCAACATAGGGGATATTTGTTTAAGAGGTTTAATAAACATGGATGGTGTTACTTGGTTCACTAATAAGTAGTAAATCTTTCACCTCAAAGGAGCTCAGGGTGATTTCCAGCCATAGCTTGATGATAAAGAAGAGTTGCAGCTGCAGGTAGCAAGAAACCTAAGGTGTTCTGAAAGCTTCATTTGCTGCCAACTGCCTCCATCTCAGCAGCTATAATGAGAAAATAAAAACCAAAAAGACCACTAAAGGAACAGGCAGCAGCTCTTCAGCTTTCTGTCAGCACCAAATGACACGCTGTGATCGGGAAATTTAATCAAAAAAAACCACTATTTAACTTCTTGAATGAACTGCTCCTGGGTGGCTTAACATGAAACCTGGTCAGCAGCTGCATTCCCTGTGCAGCAGTGAGGGTTGGTACTTCTCAGCTCATTTTTCCACTGAATAAGTCAGGATTAATACTCTGTATAAGACTCTAGATGTTGCCTAGAACAAATCCTGGCCAACCCTGTTCTCTCTGAGCTTCAGCACGTGTAGCTGATGAGGAAAACTGAACCAGGTCAGTGCAGCAGAGGACCTGTCAGTGTGGGTGCAGCTGCAAGAAAACCCATTTTCCACAGCCTTGGCCAGCTCCACCAGGCAAGATCAGCTGCTGGAAGGGAAATCTGGTGTGTGCTGGGGTGATGGAGGGAGAATTGCAGAGCCAGGTGCAGAGGTGAGTGTTCAGCTGTCCCCAGTGAGGAAACAAGCACTCATTTGGTGCTATTTAATGGTGCTATTAAAAGGGCTATTTAATAAAGCCCTCTAACACTGTCTTCCCTTTGCTTTGTAGGAGATACACAAAGGAGAGGAAAAAACAGGCTAGGAATCTGCAAAATCAGGTAAGTGCCCTTTCTCTTGGTCCTCAACTTCAGGGCAGGCTTTTCTAGTTGAAAATAAATCTCCCACAGAGCTCAGGTTCCTGAATTAAGTCTTTAGATCAAATGATAGATTTATTCACCTTGCAGATTCTATTTCCTCCCAACCCTCCCAGTTTGAGTCTCTCCACTATTCCAATAGTTTTCTCCTCTCTGGAGGTGTAAAGTTGCTTCTCCAGTCTGGATATCAAGACTAAAAGGTAGGTGTGCTGCTTTTTGCCAGCACAAAATGAATGGGAATTTAATGCCTTACTATGCAAAGAGAACTTTAATTCTACCTTGCTACTGCCTGTGACATCCCAGGTCTTTATTCCTCTGGTGCTCTCATAAACCAAGCAGGGAATAAAACATGTAGGTCTGGAGAATCATTTGGTTTAGCTCATTGCATTACTTGGTAGGGCAAATTGTGCTCCAGTGGAGTCCCAGGGGAATGAACTGTTGCCAAGATCTCAGGGCTTTGCCTAGAAGGTGACAATACACCCAAGACACACCAAGCCCACCAGCTTGACTCTCCAGGACTCTTGGACCTGCAAATATTTCTTGCTTATTCTTGTGAAAAAATCCAGTATTGCTGCTCCATTATCTCCAGGGAGTTCTTGGGAGAGTGGTGGGTAAATTCCAGCCTGGATGCTGATGTGCTGGTAGCAGTTTTGTGAGGCCAGGAGTCACCCTGCTGTAGCTTAAGGAGGCCAAGGTAGCCCAGGGTGAGCTGACCTGCTGGAGCTACTGGGCTTCTTTGGTGACTCAATATGGGTAAGGAATGCTGGAGCTGCTTCAGTATATATTTTTAATTGGATTGAGGGGAAAGGGGATCAGCCCTTCATTCTTTTGGGTATGGGAGACATTCAGACATTCATTTCTTTCTGGCTTTTTTTTTTTCCTCTTTTCTGCCAAATTACGTCAAGAAGAAAATGCAAAAGAAAAAGAAAACATACCCAGAAAACTTCTATCCATCACGTCCTGTGTTTTCTTGAAAGCAAAACAGAGCACTTCATTCTAACAAGTGGTAACAGCTCCAAGATGTGCTCTGCTGTGGAAGAGTGTTTGGGTAGGATCCTCAGCTGCAATTCAACCCCACTCCTGATGTGTTACAGCTCTTCTCTTGTGTACAAGCCCAAGCCATGAGTTCAGTTTAACTCTCAGAAATGTTTATGCAGAATTTCTGACCAGCTCTGGGATGCATTTTGTGCAGGTTGTGGCTTTGGGAGATGCTGTTACATTAATTACTCTTGAATGTATCTGGGAATCTCTCCCTTATGGAGCTCATCAGTACAGGGATAAATGAATCCAGCAGCAACACATCTCTGGTAGCTTTGCCTGTAGAGCTGCTCTGGATTTGCTTCTCCCCCCTGTGCTCAGAGGGACTGTTTAGTGTGAGGAAGAGGAGGGTGAGGGGGAGCCCTCATCACTCTCTCCAGCACCTGAAAGGACATTGCAGAGAGGCTGGTGCTGGGCTCTGCTCACAGGTAGTGACAGAAGCAGAGGGGATGGATTCCAGCTGCTCCAGGGTTGGGGCAGACTGGGCAGCAGGGAAAAATTTTTCACTGCAAGAGTAGCCAGAGGCTGGCACAGGCTGCCCAGGAAGGGGGTTGAGTCTCCAGCCCTGGGTGTGTTTCAGGGTGGTTTGGACGTGGTTTGAGGGACATGGGTTAGGGATGAGCTTTGTAGAGTAGGGTTAATGGTTAGACTGGATGATCCCAAGGGGCTTTTCCCACCTGAATGATTCTGTAAGATACTGTCAGCTGCACCCCCAGGCCCAGTCTGGAGAATGGAGTTGGGTTTGATACTGGGGAGAAAAAAAAAGCCATTTTCCCAAAGCCATTCTGTCAGTTTAGCAGCTGGGGATCAGCTTTATGTGAACTAAGAGGGTAAAACAAATACCTGTTTGGCTCTGTCTCCACATCAGCAAACAGCAGAAGTTTATTGCAGGACCTGTGATAACATTAGGCCAATAAGAAGCTGCAAGTAAAAGTGGATTGTTTTCTGTCTCTCCCTTCTCCTGTAATTGCCAGCAGTGTCACTTGTCTCTGTAAAAGTGGTTGAACCTCAATAAAGCTCCTGGCTGCTTTGACCTTTGCCTGCAGCTAAATTAACAAAACAGAAGCCAAAGAAAAGGGGAATGTGATTAAAACTGTCATAAAATTTCTCATGGGGCTTGAATCTTTCTGAAAAAAACCCTTCAATAGGTCTTGAGAGCATGAGCAGAATTTCTCTGGGAGATGAAGCTGTCTCATCAGCATCACCCATCCACAGGTTATTAAACAGGGCTCTGAGGGAGAAAAATGTGGTTGTGGTGAGTGTGTTTCTTTGGCCAAAGCCATCTTTGGGCAGTATTATTTTGCCCTTGCAGTTTTCCCTGGGGAAGGAAAAGGCTGTTCCCTTATCCAAGCCATGGTGTGATGGCAATGTAGCCACTAAACCAGAGTTTAGTTTCCTTTCACTCCAGAGTGGTGACTTTACCTCTTCACAGACTTAGCTGCAAGTTTATGAGACAGCTTGGGAACCTTTAAAGGGGATTTGTGTAATGCTATTTCTGTACTGGGAAGGCTTAATTAAGAATTGTTTCTAAAAGCACTTGGAGATACTTGGCTGAAGTGCACTGTGTGAATAGTGGTTAGGGCATTTAACTACTGTGGCATCTCTAATGCTGTGTCTTGTAATGGTAAGAAAATCCAGAGGAACTCTGGGATTTATTGATGGATTGCTTATAAAACTGAGAAATGTTTTTACCTGACTTGTTTAAACCTTATTTGTAATGCAGAGGGTAGACATTGTTTAAATTAATGTGCAGAACAGAGCTGGGGAAAGCAGAATTGTATCTTTTTTTTCTTTGTATTCTGTACTTCTGGAGGAAATCAAGGACTTGCTGAAGCTTCTTGCATGTGTTATTTGTCCCTGATGGCTCAAGGCAGAGAAATATGGAGGTTTGCCTCAGAAATGATGGCAGTAGCCTCAGGAATGGCCCTGAGCAGAAGTACTTGGCAGTGAAGGATTTAGCTGTGCTGGCCCATGGTCAGGGCACGAGTGAAAGCTGCACCTTTTGCCTCCTCTAAGACAGGCAGAGGAAGCAACTGAGGGATTCTCCTTCCCTGTGCCATCAGCAGAGCAGCCAGAACTCTGTCCTGCCTTGGTCACTGCAAAAAAGGCTGTAACAGGGACAGTTTATTTATGAGACTGAGTGGACAGAAGCTGCTGAGAAACCAGAGCAACTGCAAAGGGGGAGTAAATTTATCCCCCCAAAAAAAAGCACAAGCAGAATTTACTGATTTCTTGGTCTCCTAATGAAATGGAACAAATGCACCAGCAGGCTTGATTTTCTTCCTGACAGATGTCAGCTTTTCAGAATCATTGATGGCATTTTAGGAGGCTCAGCATTCCTGGGACAGTTGGGATCCATCACATCCCTTGTGCAAGGGGCAGTTTAGACACAGTGTAAACAGATTGACTTGCCCAAGGTCAGAAAATTATGACCCTGTTAGGAAAATAAAATCCTAATCCAAGATGTCAGAACATGTAACTCCTTCCTCTCCTCACCTGGCAGGTTCACTGCCAGGGAGTGTGTCCTGTAATGGATGCTTAGTGAGGCTGGCATGGTCCTTGTTGATCCCAACTGAGATGGATTTATATACAAGTCAAGTAAAAAATGCCCCTTTCCTACCTTAATTAAAATATCACTTCTTTTACCTGACTGGTAAATCTTATTATCACAAAGACATTCTTATACTCTCATCAGTTTTAATCACAACATTTTTCTTGTTCATCTGTAAGTTTAGAAGGGTATTTTTTTTTCTTTAGAGCAAGGTCTGTATCAGTTAAGGACCAAATCTCAGCCCCTGAATCTTCCAGGCTCTGCTGCAACACACCATCCTACAGAGCTAGTGGATGTTGTAAACCAGAGGAAGAGCAGACCTGTAAAAAAAGCAGGAGGACAACTAGTTTGGGATTTTTTTTTCTTCAATTCTAGTTTTTATCCAGTTTTCCTGAGCCCTAGGATGACATTTTCAAGGATTTCACCAGTGAAAGGCAGAGCTTTTGAGGCTCCTGTTGTATCAGCTGGTTTGGAGATCTGTCTTTCCTTCCCAGGGTCTCAGTTTTCCCTTTATAAATCATGGAAAATAATAATTTAGCACCGTCTTTCCCAAAGAGGATTTACATTCTTGGGTTGACAGAGATTGTTCCCTGTGTTTGTTTATAAGGGATACAGCAAAATGGGATGGATTTCATCTGTGAGATGTTTTACTGTAAGCAAACTGAACGAGGCCAGGATCCTTACCATGCTTAAATGACCTTCTCAACCTCCGTTCAAAATATTTCAAAAACTCAATCTTTACTTTTTACAAATTCCTTTATTTTCCTCGTGCTTTGCTCCCACTAAAACCCACTGGGATCAGTAGGATTCTCTACCTGATCCTGTGCATCAAACGCCTGTTGAGAAGGAGTCGCATCTGTAGAAATATTTATTTTGTGAGGAAGGAGGGGAACCAACCAAGCAAACAGACTTGTAACTCACATGTTGACACAGTGCACGTTTCCCCCAATAATTTATTTGTTCACCTAGCAATGGTTCATACACAGTTTTGTTCAGGAGAATGACCAGCATGAGAGTTCAAACACGGCGCGTGATAAACACCAGCCTCTGAGAACCAGCAGGTAGGAAATTCAATGACATCAGGACAGCACGTTCAGAAAAGGCAGTGCCCATGTCAAGACATCTTCAAAAACCACTGGCAGCCAAACTTGTACAACATGCAGGCCAAATGCTGCAGCAGACAGAAGAGAAAGAGGAAAAAAAAACCCAATATAAAAGCCCAAATCAGCTGGCACATGATTCCCACGGGTGTTGGTGAGTGGGACTGAGGGGGCAGCCACATCCAGCAAAGGTTTTGTATCACTGAACAATGATGCTGTGATCATTAGCTGAGTGGAATTGCTTTTTAAGTGGCAACCTGCTGAAGTGCTGGCTAGGTTTGAATTTTCTTGCTTCAGAAAAGTGTTTACAAGGACTGAGGATTTTTTTTTCTTGCAGATCACAGAAGAAATTTAGATCAATGCAGGAAGGTCTTGTTATTGAGTCCGAGATAGTGAGAGCTGGAAAATCATCTTTGCTTTTTGGTGTTGACACAATCACAGACTGTTAGGGGTTGGAAGGGACCTCTGAAGACCAACTGAGTACAATCCCCCTGCCAGAGCAGGTCACTCAGAAATGCACCCAGACAGGTCTGGAACAAGACACTTCGATTATTTTTTTTTATGACTCTGAGAAAGATCTTCATGTTCTTGTGATGCTAAAGGAGAGGATATTTCTCAGCCTGGGTTTGAGCTCAGTTTAACAGCCAGTAATCTGTATTAACTAGATCCTTCAGCCTGTTTTGGAACTAAAATACACATCATTTCTTATGTGATAGTTGCTTGCAGTCCATAGCTCTCCTCTTTAGCAATTCATTCCCCCTTAGCTCACACTTGCTGTTTTTCTCCTCCTCTGTCAGTATGAGAAACATGCAGCATGCTCTATATCAAAGGCAGAACATTTTACCCAAATCCCTAATACAAATGCTTAATCTCCTCCTGGGGAATAAATGATTCAATTACATTTATCAAGCAGGATGGAAGATCTTTATTTTAGTGCTCCACAAGCTATCTCTGTAGTGCTTTGGATTTTCATAATACTGTCATCTATTAAACAGGCTGCTTGGGAATACCTTCAAAAAGTAGTTGATTATGCTTATGGATTAACTCCCTTTACAGATGGGGAAGGTTTTGTTTGCTCCTGCTCACTGATAGGAAAAGATGGGATTAGTCTGGCCAAACAGTCTAACCTTCTCTCTGTGAGTCTCATTATGATTTGGCAAGAAACAGAATAACTATTGGCTGGATTCATTCACAGAAAGTGTTAGCTGACTCTTGGGCTTCTCTTGTGAGACTTGAAGGGTCTGGGCAGAGGGTGACTGGAAGCAGGCAGGAGGAATGCAGCAAGCAGAGAGCAGACACCCAAAGCTGGCTCCTCACAACCCTTCTCTCATGAGCTATTGGAGACCTTTTCCTTCTGGCAAATGAGGAGCTGCAGTCGTGCAGGTCCCAAATATGCCTTGAGTTTAGTGCAGCATCTGAAGACTGGCTTTGCTCTTTGGCTCTGTTGTCAGGAGCAATAATCCAGAAGTATTTGGTGTCAACGGCCTGGTTTTCAGCATTGTCTTGCTTATCCAGCAATATAAAGAGAGGAAAGGGGATAAAGGTATCTCTGGGCAGGCTGTAGAGTTAATTGCCAAGCCTGGATTCAACATGAGGCAGCTGAAATCTTCCCCTGAATAAATTGCTGAGTCACTCTGTGCCTCAATAGCCTCATTTTAAAAGGGACTTACTCATAAAACCCCACTTAAATATGAGCATTAGTTAACACGAGGTCCACAAGAATGCATACAACTAAGCAACTTCCACTTCAGCAAAGCAATCAGATCTTTTATTCACTGTTTCAATGGGTACGAGATGCTCCAGTCTAACTATTACCTCACAGAAAATTGAAGAAGGCAGGCAGGGAAATTTTGCAAGTAAGACCAAAGCAGCTTTGTGAAATGCATTTGTTGACTCTGATGAGTAGCAAAGCAAGAACTGTTCCTAGCTTAATCTTTCCTCTTTTCAATGCCATGGATTTTAAAGACATTAAAGCCTGGCAAAGGGAAATATCCTTTGACACAATACATAATTTATCTTTGGACTTGGCAGAGCAAAATTGAAAACAAAACGAAAAGAGAAGACATTTATTTGGATAGTGGGCAGATCTGAAATATTTGGGATTTGAATTATCTTACAGAGCACATGAAGCCTCAAAACCATGAGACAGAGAATCTGAATGAACATTCAGTGTGGAAACTGGAATACTGAACTTTCCCTGCCCTGTGAGGAAGAGAGATTGGGGATCTGCTTAGCCTCAGCCTGGATAAATTGTCATCTGTGTGGTGCTTCAGCTCCTTGCAGGACTCTCTGCTCCACTCCAGAAGGAAATCTTGGCTGGCACCTTCAAGAGCAAATACTGGCCAGAGAGGATGGTGGGATTTCATGTGCATCCCTCAAAGATTTCAGTCAGGATACATCAACTGACAGGTCAGTGTCATCCAGAGGACATGGCTTTGAAGGGAAAATCGTGGCACTCCATGTTCTTCCCCCCTGACCACCCTCTGCTCTCTGCTCTCTTCTCCTACAGTATTTCACACACCAGTGTCCTGATCCTAGAAAGATTTTACATGTGATGATAGATGGCAACCCACTGGGAAATCTCTTGTTCTGCTACTGCTTTTTAGATAGACAGATACATTCAGCCTCTGTGGCTGCAGCTCTTTTACCAGTGCCAAGTTCACTTTAAATAACAGGAAAACATGGGCTGCTTCCATCTGAGCTCCTTTATTTCATTTTAATATTTCTTTCTTGAGCTCCTTATATGGTTTTTGAGACTTGTCAGTCCAAAAGTCCATCGAGATGACAAGCACCTCTGACCCTGCTTGCAACGAGGGAACAGGGCAGTTTTCATGCAGAAATTCTCTGAGTGAGCCAAACAAATGATGTGTTTGTTTTTGCTGGCAATTGTGACAGCAGCAGAGGTGTGGCTGGGACCAGGCTTGCCTGATGCTGAGGTCCAAGTGCTTTTCAGAGCCTCCACATGGAGAGGTCCTTCAGCATCCCTTTGCTGACAGAAAAAGAGGGTGAAGGTGACACCAAGGCTTCGTGATTCTAACCCCTGTCTCTTGGAAGCAGGAGTGCTGTGCCACAAAGTTTTCCATGTCTGTCTATCCAGACACACTGCTGACAGGATGGTGACTTATCCTACAGATTCAGATGGCATAGAATTGCTTTGGAATTAAACAGCTAATCCACATGTAGCTCCACAACCCCTCACCTGACACCAGGAAACCTCAACGGGTCTAAAATGACTGGAGAGACCTTGTCTAAATCCAGCCCCAAAGGAGAGGTGGCACCAGTGACCTTCCTGGTGCAAGCTATAAGATACCTCTGGAGATGGGCTTGTGCAGAGAAGGTCTTGCTTGTTGTGCTCAATTTAAGGGGTGTTTTTCCAAATGTTTCAGAGTTCAGGTTTTGTTCAAATAAACATCCCATGCATTTGAACCCCATGAGACTGCAAACCTCAGCCACGAGTCTCATGTGACTTTCTTATGAGATTCCCATCTTTTCTGCTTCTGGTCTTGGCTTGAAGTACCCTGAAAATATTTTATTTTTTTTTTTAATATTTCAACACTTCTAGTTTCAAATTCTAGACCTCATTGAAGAAAACCTCAAGAAAAACTTTAAGAGGTAGGGGTGGGTTTCTTATTTAACCTAAAAATGGGATAATGCTACAGATTTGCTGCCTGCAATCTGGAAATAAATAAGGTTTGGGGATTTGATTTGAGTTCTTCTCTAATTTTAACCTGTTTAGGACATTCTGTACCTTTCCTATGCAGCATTCATATGGGAGAACCAATAACTATTTGCTTCAGCTAATTGGCTAACCCAGATATTTCATTTTCCAAGGATAAGAAGAGGTAGCCAGTGCCACTTAAACCCACCAACAGTTTAGTGGTCTGAATAAGAAAATGAGCTGGATTGTTCTGCCTCTGTGAGTTGTCTGCACAAAACACAGGCTTAGATCCATCTCCTCTCTGCTTTCACTTTGAGCTCATTTATTTATCCATCTTTCACTTTGAGCATTTCTTTCCAGTGGCAGTGCTTGACTGGCAGCCTGTCCATGTATAGCCATGAGGCACATCTACACTCTGAGCTTTGTTTCTGCTTCCAGGGCAGTGTAAAATAACAGCCTTGCAAGAACTCCCAGGATCAGACTTTACTTGTGCCAACTGTTTGATAATGTTCTAGCTGCACGTGTGTGTTTGCAAGAGGAAAGAGATCTCATCCATGCATGAATAAAAGATACAGAAGGCTGAAATTCTCTTGACATCAGGGGCTTAATACTGAATGAGAGATGAATGAACAATGATTCTTCATCAATAATATGTTGGTGTTCTTTCAAGACACTGTCCTGTGAGTGCTGACCTTATCTTAAGCCCTTTCCCTTCTCAAGGTAGTAGATATTCAGCACAGGAGCTGACACTGAGACATAAGTAAAAGCTTATGTGTTGTTTCAAGAAGCTGCATTCTTACTTGGCAGGCTCAGGAGGAGCTGAGAGCTGCTTATTTCTAATATTGTACAGAGAATTCCTCCCACTGTTTCTTCCAGATGCTGAACAGCTCATTTATTTATTTATTTGGATTAGCTATATTAAAATGTAACATGCTTCCAAATGCTTTACTCCCCAATTCCCAGAGGGTGGCCCTTTCTCATGGGGATGCACGTCCTGAACGTGCTCAGCTCCCACTGCTCAGAACAAGGGTAAAGTTCCTGGCTCCAGAGTGCCCAGGATCTCAGAGAGAGCTTAGAACACTTGCTGCTGAAGGAGTCAGAGCATGAATGAAGGGACATGGGGCAGGGACACAGAAAAACTTCTGCAGCTCTTCCAGTGTCTGTGGCACTGACCTGACCAGCAGCAACTGAGCAAGGGAGTGTTGAGTCTTTAAGAAGGTCACTGCTGGGTTTAGAAGAAAGAAAACAAGTGGAAGTGACCTCTTTGAGTCTTAATTGCTGGTGGCTTAGCTAGTTTTGAATGTTATTAAACCCACATCAAAGTTCAGAGACCTTCCAAGCAAGCTTAGGCTGCATGAGACTTTTAATTCATTTTTGTTGGGAGGTTGCTTGTACAGAAAATTTCTGGTTGGTCTCTGAAGCTGGGTGGAGTGCAGCCCCTTGGATGAAGTTCCCCTTGGCAGTGGAGTTGACTGAAATCCACAGTCCAAAGGGAAATTTAGAGAGACTCCAAGCAGGTCAAGAGCCAAGAACCTGATTTTGCTGTGCCCTGTGAACTGCAGTGACTGACTTTCCAGACAGATTGAGGACAAGGCTTTGTGGGCACTACAGAAGACCAGTTCCCCAGCCCATCAGTGAGGCTGCCCAGCTGAAGATGCAACGCCAGAGAGCTGCCTGTTCCCTTCTACAAGGCATGCAGGACCTGGCCATGAACCAACGAGGCAAGACATGGTAGGAAAACATCCTTGTCCACAGTCCCTTCATGGAAAGTAAGCAGAGAACTGTAAACAGTGTCCCAAGACCTGAGCCTCTCATCCTCAGCTCTTCTGGTTGCTGTATTGAGGTTTAGGGGTTTGTTGGTTTTTTTTTTTGGGGGGGGGGGAGAGGGGGAGATCACAAAATGGCTCTAAATGTAGAGCTATCTGAAAGAACCCCTGCTGAAATCAGCCTGGGGTCTTTGTACCTTGCTCTTTCTCCCCCATTGCACCCAAATGAGAGCAATAGGAACTTTGAAACGAGGGAATAGAGTGAAAAATGAAACCTTTAAGTCAGGCAAATCCCTTGCAAAGGCCAGTCTCTTGGAAGACTGGAGGGCACTCACCACCCATGAAGCCATTTGTTGTCTTCAGGGGGTTTTGTTCAGGCTACCATCCCTCAGACATCCCTCCTCCCAAGCCTTGGCCCTGGTTATTCATTTCCCTTAAATCCTTTCAACCACTGGAGCATCTACTCCTCCTCCCCAGTAAAACCAACATCATCCCATTGAGCCCCAGCTTTGCAAGCCCGTGCTGCTGGGCACTTGTGAGTCCTTTTACACATCCTCCCCATTCTCACTGAGGGACATGGTGTGGATTTTAATGGTTGGCACCTTACAGTTCTCATGCACGAGGTTCCCCGAAGTGCCTGCACAGCAGCATTCCTGGAGGAAACCTTTGCTCTTCGCTTTGGCTGCTGTGCAGTCCCTGGAAACAGCATTTTTGGCTGGCATGCTTTGCACAGCAGAGAAGATCTTCCACTCACACACCCCATCTGACTTGGAAATCCTGTAGAAGGTTTCTCCAGAGCCAACAGGGATACGGACCAGGCCTCTGCTGCTCTCCAGGCTTTGGCTCGTGGGGTGGTTGAGGTTGAAACTGGGGGATTGTTTCTTTGCTGCCTGTTTCCTTGGGAGGCACTGTGCTCTCAGGACGTTTTGGAAAGCTTTCTTAAACTCCTGACTGGAGCATGGATAGATGATGGGGTTGATGCAGCTGTTTAAATATCCAAGCCAAAATGTTATTTTAAAAAGGGTGTCCGGGGGTTTGATTGCAGGAAAGAAAGAACCTAAAATGGAAAATAACACGGAGTGTTAAGGCAGAGGCAGTGAGAAATTGCAGGTAACCAAAGAAACTTAAACACTGGAAAAAAAAATAAAGATGATTCTGTTTTGTCTTGGAAAAATTTATGACTCAAAGCTTAATTCCTGCAGGAATAAATCCTTCAGAATATTTGGTGTCATACAGTTACACGGATGTGCTATCAGAAATCAATTCAAGACACCTACTTTATTCTTGTATTCCCTTTGACAGCCACAAGGAGAGCGAGGGCACTGAGAGAAGAAAGTTGCTTCATCCAGGGCTTCTAATTCAAGGTCAGTTAGTTTAATACAACTAATATCCCAAAGGTCATCCAGAGAGGTTTCAGGTGGCAAGGAAATGGCACCACTTCAGAAGTCAGAGGCAGTAAAAAGTAGAATTACTGAGTTGACTGAATTCCAGTTATATCTTCAAAATGATGGACTATGGGCTTCCTGTTTTCCCTTGATACCTTTAGAGAAATCAGATTTCTCCACATTTTTCGGCCTCTTGGAAAGCATCTAAAAGTCAGAGAGGTTAAAGGGAATATTCCTCCTTACAGCAGTGAATGCTGGAGTGGGTCTCATGGGCAGCCATCATATAGATAGATGCTGACATCAAGTTTCAAGGTCACCTCCCAGAGATGATCCAAAGAGCAAGAACTTAGCTGGTTTCTTAGTAGGGAAGTTACTATGAGACTTTTTATTCTCTAGAAGGGGATAGCACTCAAAAAATCTGAAATCTTTTTATGAAGTATAGCAGTGTCAGAGCCAAAATTGCATTTGTTAGTCCTCAGTGTCTTGGCATAGCAGCAGTCAGCTCCAGCTGATGTGAAGTGAAAATTAAATAGCTTTACTAATTAAATAAATAATATATTGTATGATAACATAGGATTTAATTCTGAGTTATCTGCTGATTTAAAATCTTAGGAACACTCTTCTAACATCAGAAATGTGGGGTTTTGTTTAACTACAACTTGAGCTCCTTGCTGCTTGTGTAAGCAAGTTTTTAACTTCAGATGATTTGAATAGGATGGCAGAAAATGCTTAAGAGGGTCACCCATGGAGAGATGGTTTTATAAAACAAATTGTAGAATACTAATTTAGGATAACAGAGTCAACACTGGTGCTTACAGAGAATTGTTGAGAAAATTCCTGCCTTTCTTGAATGACTCTGGGAAGTGGCCACTGGAACAAGTTCCTGCAGTTCTCTTATTTGGTCCTTCTCTTTGCTTAGAAATAAAAAGAATATTGTTCAAATGTGGCTAAACCAGAAAACAAAGCTCAGTGTGATGCTGGGGTGCAAATAAGTGATAACAGCACTTCTAAGACCAATTTTGCAGAATAAATCTAGAACCAGAGAAGGGAAAAAACCCAATATTTGTTGTCAAGTGAAAAGGCAGTTTCTTGCCTCTCCTAAAAGAGAGAAAAAAATCCCAGTGTCAGTAATTAGTTTGGGCACGGGAAGAAAAATAGCTTCCCAGAAAAAATAATTGGCTTGTTTTGCCCTTGATAGTCAAGTTTATTATAAACAGAATTTTTAGCACTGACAAATGCTTGTCTTGCTGCTTCCCCCTGGAAAAACCATGAGCTTGTGCACAGTGCAAGAAACCCCGTGGAGGATTCATGCATCGATACGTTTGTCATCCTCATCAGCTTAACTACGTGTGCAAGCAGCTTCCCAGGCATTGATCTGCTCACTGGACCTCCCCCGACTCAGGAAAAGCTTAATTGTGCAATCAGAGAGTGTTCTCATTCCATCCTGGGAGCTGCTGAACTTTGGGTGGCATCTTTTTCTCCCCCTCTTTGTCAAAGCCACGGCGGGAGCAGCAAACGCTCCCCAGCAGCGAGAGCCAGGGAGGAATTCTCAGGGTGGTTTTTGCATCTGAGAGAAGGTATCCAAATATTTCCTGAACTAGAGATACAAACAGCTCTGTGTGATTCATGATTTGCTCCTTCTGCTCAACACAGTTGTCTGCTGGGAAATGTAAAGCCAAGTCTTCTTGCTGTGACAAGTGGACACGCTGCTGCCAGGGAGACGTGGCAGGGTGAGAAACTCCCAATTAGCTCTGAACTGGAACAAGGAACCTCAGCTTGGGCTGTTTAGTGTGTGGTGGAGCAGCAGGGAAGGGACACTGAAGCAGGACACCCCAAGGCAGGGCAGAACCTGCCAGAGGAGCTCCCTGGTTGTGTAGGAGCAGCTGAACCTTGGACTCCAACCCCAGTTCCAACCTGGGCATCAACAGGAGTCTCCCTGTGTCCAGAATCAATCAGAGGGTGGAAGGAACCTCCAAAGAGCATCAAGTCCAACCCCCCGATGAGTTGCTCCAGGCTGGTTAGGTAGAGCAGCTTTGCTATTTCTTTCAATATCAACCAGTTTTTAAGACCAAAAATGTTGTGCTAAAGAGAGCCAAGCCTGTTCTGCAGTTAAACATGAGTGAGCAGAAGCATCCAGCACCTAGAATTTTTCTCAGCAAATAAATGCTGCTTTCCTTCAGTGAAAAACAACCAAACAACCTTCTCAAAGAACAGGCTGGCTGAAGCCATTGGCAGATGAAAAATAAGGCTTCTAAATGCTAAATCATCCTCATTTTTTTTTTTCCCTTTACATCCTCATTTAATTGCAGCAGATATTCCACTTTCCCATTTTGTGTTAAGAGCAAAAAGCGAAACAAATCTCGGTTTAGGGAAATCAGCTGTGTGAGGCTGAGTGTAAAAATGGGTAAACAATAACAATTCCTGTTTGCTGCAACTTCTGGCTCCCTCTAAATGGAATGCTAGTGCCTTGCCAAAGCCCGTTAAAAATAGAAAACAGCCAGTGTCAGAGTCTGTCTCTTGCTCTTTTTTTGGGGTGGGGATCTGCATGCTAATTTATTTAATTCAACTTTTTTTTTTGGTTCAGCAGCCCAGAGACCTGTTGCCTTGGAAGGACACACAGTGAGTAGAAAATGAAGTAGTTTTAACCAGCATACAAACTCACAGAGCCCAACACACACTTTCTTTCCCATGGTGGCTGCAATTGGGCTTTAGGGCAGGAGCTTTGCTCTGCTCTGCATTTGGTTGTGCCAGTTGGTGATGGCAGATTATTTTAGACCAGCTAAAGCTCTCTCCAGGCTGCATTAGAACCGTGTGTGGGCCTGTGAATGGACAAATATCAATAGGAAGAAAAATTGTCAGTAGCATCTGGAAAGGGTCGAGGCTGGTATTGATAGTTAATGGACCTGATAAGTATCAGAGAAGGGAATAAAATCGAAGCAGAAATAATTTGGACCTTCTTCTTACTTATGCTGACAGCTTATTCAGCTTCCAGAGCATGATAAATCAAGAGCAGCACATTTAGGGTGCAAAAAAACCCCACTTCAATACTTCACCTCCTGCATTTTCTCTGCCTAAATAGCAAAATCCTTCTGGGTGTTGCAGGACTGCTGTGAGGAGCTGTCAACACATCAGCATCTGCTGAGGGCCTCTCTAGAAGTGTGACGTCCTATTCACAGGGGCACATCCTATCTGCCAGGTGCTGTGCTCTGTTCTTCCAGGCCTTGAAATATTCAGTGCTGGTGCTGTCATGATTCATACAGGTGCTGGATGCATCTGGTAGCAAGTGAGGAGTCATTTTCAATCGGTGATAAAGTGGTTTGGGTTTCTTGCTGCAGCTCTGCAATGGGCAGCAGCTGGCAGCTCAAGACAGGGGAGTTCAAACACAGGTTTTGAGGGATGGATTTTAACCAATGATTAATCATGAGATTAAATAATGAAGCTAAGTGGTGAATTCTCTCTTCTTTAAGGTATATGGTCTAAGAGTGTTCCCCAAAGTAGCAGAGGCAGTAGAGAGAAACCAGCAGCAGTTCAGGGTCCATGGCCATTCAATCCTTGAACAATTAGTGTCAAGTGGATTTGGACACTTTTCTACTAGCAGCCAGACTGAGAAACCAGAATTATTACAGCATCTAGTTCTCCAGAGCAAGCTTTCCCAATTCCCTCACTCTGGGCTAGGTGTGATCATGGATCAATCCAGTGCTGCCAGCCAGATATCACTTGAGAAGTGAGAAGTTTTCTTTCTTAAAAATACCTCTCTATGCTGTTCAAAGGCCTTGATGCCTTCCCAAATGGTAGTGGCAAACCTGATTACAGTTTAGAGGTTTCATCTTCCTTTGTCTCCCTGCAGTCTGTGCTAGAAGGTCAGTAAAGAAAACTCCAACCCATCTTTCAATGCCTTTGAATTGTAAATGGACTAAATGATGCTTGAATTCCTGCTTTGTTTTCAAAAGGTTGAGGGCTCTCAAGTGTCAGTAGCACAATTCAATTCCTTGTTATAGGAAAATTAAATAAAATAAAATGTACTATTAGCCTCCTGAGATCTTTTGCCATTAAAGATTTCATCACTCACCGCTGAAAATGTCAGGATTTCATTCCCTCCCCTCACCATTTATTTTCCTGTTTGTCAAGTCAAAGTTTCTTCAGATTTGAGAGAGAAGTTTCCCCGTGTACCTCCTGGTGAGTAAGTGCCAATTCAGACACAAAGATGTAATTTGACTTTGTCGTTTGTCAGAAGTTACAGAGCTGCTTGATTATAGGGTGTTCAAAAACCAGTGCTGATGTCGTGTGTTGTTTCCCTGATGGGCAGCACAGGGGGATTTGGAAGCTGCCAGACTACAGCAAATTGCATTGTTTACTCTCTATCAGCTCTGTCAGCACCATGGGAATAAGATTCCATACATTTTTATGACCCATGGACTCATGGTGGTGGTGAAATCCTTCTCCACTACTCAGTCTTGCAGCCCTGTTTAGCTTATCTACATTTCCCCCCCTGGTTTTACGTTTTATGGCACAAATCTGGTGGCTGAGTGGGTCCCAGGGAAAGGCAGGCAGGGGTGCACAGCTCTACTGGCATGTGGGTGAGGTCAGGACTGTATCCAGATGTGATGAGACACCAGCAATGACCCGCAGAGCAGTCGTGCCCCTGTATTCATTCAGAGCTTGCTATCAGCAGCTCCAGAATCCACTCAGGAGATGACAGCAGCTCCTTGTAAGCAGAGAACCAACCAATATTTGTTTGTGTCCTTTTATCAGGGCTTGAAGTGTCCAAGAGAATCAGAAGTACCTGCTTTAAACCTTGCACAGACAAATTTCCCAGCATCTCTTGCCTCTGACCTATGGGAAACGTGCCTCAACTCACAGGGAGAGGGCTCTGGTTTACAGGGATGCAAAGCTTACAACTCAAGTCCTGGGATCAGCTCTAAAGGGGTCAAGCTAGAAGGCAGCAGATGTCCCAGAGCAGTTTCCAGAAGACCCAGAGGATGAAGGCCAGAGGAGCACTGAGGTCCTGCCCAGATAAGCTCTGCCAGGGGCACCCTTCAACTCCCAGGGGGGAATCTGCTCTGCATTGATGAATGGATCCTGTTTGTGTTCCCATCCTCAGCATTAGCATTGAACTTTATTCCATGACACAGGCATTCTATACCACATCTCAGGTCAGAAACCACAAACCACCATCTGGAAAGCATATTTATATATAATATATATGTGTGTGCACTGCTGGGGCCATGCAGCAGCTGTGTTTGGAACATATACTCACCCTGCTGCTCCCTGATGGGGAGCATCGTCTGTGGGAACCAAAACTGGGGTGGAAAAACTCTTGAGATGGGGTTTGTCCAACCAGTTGACACAGTCAAGGCAGAGCAGTGGGTGCTGGAGGTGAGGAATGGTCTGAATCTGGCCAAGTCCTGCATGTTTATAGCCATGCCTGTCCCAGCACCTGGAATATTGTGGCTGTATGAAGGGGAAAGTCTCTGAGAAAGTGTTGGGACTGGTTAGTGTGAGGAAGAGGAGGCTGAGGGGAGCCTTCATCACTCTCTCTCCAGCACCTGACAGGTCATTGCAGAGATGCTGGTGCTGGTCCCTGCTCACAGGTAGTGACAGAAGCAGAGGGGATGGTTCCAGCTGCTCCAGGGTTGGAGCAGACTGGGCAGCAGGGAAAATTTTTCACTGCAAGAGTAGCCAGAGCCACAGGTTGCCCAGGGAGGAGGTTGAGTCCCCAGCCCTAGGGGTGTTTCAAGGTGGTTTGGATGTGGGTTTGAGGGACATGGTTTCGGGGTGAGCTTTGTAGAGTAGGGTTCATGGTTGGACTTGATCCCAAGGGGTTTTTCCAACCTGAAGGGTTCTATGATTTTGTGCCTGGCTATCTCTGCCCCTTAACAAACAGATGTGAAGAGAAACAGACTCCTCTTTCTGCAAGGGTCTGAATTCAGATCCCTGGGGCATCAAGAGGGTGCAGGTGTTTGGACACAGGTGAGAGGTGGAAAAGACAAGGAACAGGAAGGGGCCAGGCAGGGAGCAGTGCTCTGATTATCTGGCTTTTTTCCAGACCTGATTTATGGCCTGTCCCATATCATACCCACATACGAGGGATGATATTTCTGGCAAACAGCTCAGCAACTATTTCCAGATTCACTGTGGGCAGTTTCAGATTTAGAAAACTGATAAAAACCCATGGGAAAGGTAAATTGAGGTTTTGTTACCCACATGAATCCAAATATCACATTGTTTTACCAGTCAGTTTGATTGTGGTTGAAATTCCAGCTCCCATTGCTGTGGCTGCAGTGGAATCCTGACCCTCCTCCTGGATCATATTTTAAAGATATTTGATATTTGTCCTGAAGCTGTCGTGCTCTGAGTCCCTTACAACAGAATATTGGCCTTTTTTTTAAAGGAAAAAAAAAAATTAAAATAATAATTAAAAAAAAAAATTAACCAACCCTATCCCAAAGTGGGTGGTTCAGAGAAAAGATGAGTCTGCCTCACGACTTTGTCACCATGCTGTTTTCCCTCATGAGTTTGGAATCCTTGGGGTTAGCACTACAGGAATGATCTTCTGCAGCATAAGCTGAGTGTCTCTCCCTGGTGTTTCTGAAGACAAACCCTGATGTGTGCTGGGTGGGGTGGGAGAATCACTCAGCTCCTTTTAATCACTCTGAAATTGCAGCATGATGCTGGAGAGTGAGTGAAAAATTACATGAGTGGTTCATTTACTCCAGGGGCTTCCAAGTGGTGGCTGCACAAAGCAGGAAAGTTTGGAAGACAAGGACAATCTTAGAAAAAAACCTCTCCCCCCTTTATTTCTTCTTTTCTTGCTGTCACAGAGGGAACACACTGAAATGCTAATGGAGGGAATGTAACTCTGAATATTTACTCCATGGCTGGAGTTCAGCATTTCCTGATATGAAAACTATGTTGAGGGTTAGGTTGTCATGGCTTTTATTAATTTAATTTTATTATATTATTATCAGCCAGTGCAATTGCTTTTGCTTCCTTATTTTCCTCATCAGCAAACCTGTTTACTCTCCCATTGTGGAAACACCTTCTCTTTAACCTGCCTTCACACGATGAGACCATTCTGCCCAGTGCTTCCCATATCATCAATCAAAATTGCCTTGGTTCTGTGGGAAACTGGTGACTTTCTGTTCAGCACCCTCAGTTCACTTGTTACTGAGGGATCCCAGCCCCTTAAAAAGACACTTTAAGACATATTTAAACTGTTCTCAGCTTCTCACACCAGTTGGAACCAGTATTTTTCTCAGAAGTGGTTTTTCCCTGGTTTTGCTCATTAAAACACCTCTGTCTGCAGGAGCTGGGGGATGGGAACAGGGTGAATTGCAGGGTATAAACTTCCAGGCAGCAGCAGGTATCTGAACTCCTGCTGAGATAGCAGTCCAGCTGGGTGGACTGGGTGGAACTCACACCTCTGGAGCCCAACCAAGATGCCATGGTTAAATAATAATAATAAACCATATAACCAGTGATGATGTACACACCTCACAGCACCCCACAGGGATAAATCCCCTGACCTCCAGGTGTCTGTGCACATTCCTGCTCCACACCCAGTGACCTCCTGAGTTACTGCATCCATGGTAGAGATTGATAACAGACTTTTTGTTTCTGGTTTATCCCAGTGGAAGCAGAGAGCCATTCTCTTTGACCCCATTTAATGAAAGAGCCACACAACAGTAACCAGAAACCAGCTGCAGACAGGCAGGTAGTCAGAGGATTCCTCTGACACTGCTTGTGGCAGCTCACAGGACTAATTTACTGCTCTACTACAAATATAAATACCCTCCAGTGTATCCTCTTTTCTGCTCTCATCATCATGAGGATGACTGACAGATGCTAAAAGCCTTCCTCTCCCTTGCCCACTGTAAGCAGAATCAAATGTTTTCTCCCCTGTGACAGCCTGGCTCAGTCTTGCTCTTTTTTCCCCCCTTCTTTCTGCTTCTGAACACAGGATCTCCAGGCTGATGGATCTAAGCTGGCTTGCCATGGGGAGGGGACAACAAACAGCCCTGTGAGCTTGTTTGCATCTGAAGCTTTGTAAAGATGAACCACTCATCCCAGCTTAGGACCAATTTTGTAATATCCCAGCCTTTGTTCTTGATTTCAAGCAGTTCTGGGCAGATTTCACCACAAAACAACCTTTGTCTGCCTTGTTGAAAAGAAACTGCCTACAAAAATTCCCAGAGCAACCCCTGAGTGTCTTCCAGCTGCAGGAAACGTTCTGCTCTGTCAGAGGCCACCACTTCCCAAGGGGCTGGGAAGGATGAGTTTGCACCACTGTGGGCATACACTGAATTTCTGGACTCCTCTAGCTTGGAGTATTTCTTTCTCTAAGCCCTTTCTAGCAATTGCAAGAGGAAAACAAACCAACCCAGATATGTGCCACGTGTTGCAAATTGCCAGGGCCCAACAAGCCTTAAGGGTCTAGATGAGCCCCATCTGTGGCTTGTTTTCACTGCCCCTTTGCTCATTGGCTTAGGAGCTGTATATAAGGTCAGGCTCCTCTCTTAACCCCTCTCCAAGGGTTAGGGAGAAACTCAGGCTGGATGTTTTCTGTGTTTGGTGGTTGCTGGACTGGTAGCTGAGCCTCAGAGATGTCCCCTCTGCCTGCTTCTGCTCTGGATGGGTGAGTATATGTTTTTGGGGAGGGGATGGTTCCTGTCTGTGCTGTTGTCATCTCTGGGCTTGGGTTGCTCTCTCCTGGAGCTGCCCTGCTGCTTCTTCCCATTCCAAGCCCTTCCAGGAAACTGTTCTTAGGTTTTTAGTTCAGCTCTTAACAGTTCCTATTTACTGCTCCCTAAGAGAATACACTGCAATTTGAAAAGCAATATTGCTTACTTTAGGGCTTTTTTGCTTTTTTGCTTTTTTTTTTTCTTCCCCCAAGCTCTTAAAGATCTTTGACATGATAAGATCTTAAAGAGCTTTGGGAAGGGGAGAAGGGTTTAATTTTATAGTTCACTTAGAGAAAAAAATAAATAAATAAAATGATCCCCTGATCACAATACCTGGCTTGTGCCCCTCCTGGATGTGGGAAGGGAGTGATTTGTGCAGTTCTGCTTTGAGAAAGGAGCCAAGCACAGGGTAACCAGAATGTGAAGGTCAGCACTGAAAAGCTTTTAAAGCTGTTCTTGCCATACCAATGAACACAAGGGGATGTTAAATGGGAGCTGTTGGGAATATGCTGATGAAGTGTTGCAGGAGAGAAAGCTGCTGCATGGAGGGATAAGGACCTGCCTGTTGTCAGGAGTGGCTTGTGTAGCTTAAGAATCTCTGTTTCATGGGTGGCCTGACTGATGGGACCACGTGCAGGTGACCTGTGGCCACCAAGCTGCAAAGCTGGGCTTCTGCACAGCAAAGGTCTGGCTGTGTGATGAGCTCCACAGCAACAGTGTTCTGGGTGTCTGACAAGTCTGACTTCTCCTTCTGAGCTGCTGTGTGCTCCTGGCTGGGTCACTTCACCTCCCTGTGCTCCCTTCCACCTGTCTGGCAGTGGTTGGTGCCTTTTGGGGCATGTTTTCCATGGTGTGGGTGCAGAGTGCCCCATGCAACCAGCTCTGGGTGTTACAACAAGATGTGGCCCCTTGGTTGGGTTTGGAGATCTGTTTTTTGGTGCCTTTTGTCTAGCAGCATTTTGTCTTCAAACAAAAGTAACAAATAGATTTTGAAAGCCTCATTACATGCTTTAAAAATAACAGCATAACCCTACAAAGAGTGAAACCAACCTCGGGTGAGTTTCCTTATTCAGAATCCAAGAAAGATGCAAAGCCACCCTCCAGGCCAGAAAGTCTCTCAAATCCAAAGCACATTAATTAACAACAGCACTGCACAGGCAACCACTTTTGCAGATGAAAAGACCCGTGTTTAATTTGTCCTCCCAAACCCTTTTTGGGTATGTTTCAGGCATCTTGGCATTCCAACGTGCTGACATCCTGGACAGCACGAGCCAGGCCTTTCAGGGCTCCTCCTTAGGAGGCATCTCCATCTCTTATTCCAGTGTTGACCAACAGAAAAGTTCCTGTGGTTTTGGATTTTTTTTTTCCCATGGCAACATGATCGAGAGGTTTTTGTTTTGTTTTGTAGTCATCTTGGTAAATCCAGTAGAGGTTAATTGAAAAAAAACCCAGCTTTTTATAAGGTTTAGCCCCCACCCCAAAAAATAAATTGGAAACTAAATCCCCAAATATATTTTTTTTTTCAGGTTTTTTTCTTCATGGCACACACTGTTCTGCTACTAGCCAAAACTTGAACACAATTTGACTTTAATTTCCCTATGCAGCATAAGCTCTTTCCATAAGCAAAGCTACTGAAATGGAGCAAGTCAAAGGTTTTCAGGATCCACATTTCAAAAACCTAATATTTAGCACTTCAATGTGAGGTGCCACATCCAACCCACTCGGCTATAGGTATGAAATTAGCATTCTGCTTTTAAATCCTGAAATTGCATCAAAGTTGACTGAGCAAGTTTTAATTAAAATTCTAATTACTGCTTTCTATTTCAGTGATAGCAACTCGGAATAAATCCCTGACTTTCCTCCCTTTTAGAATTAGAATTGGTGAATAAATATTCATATTCAGCCTGCTGGTTGAAGCCAGTGTTTGGTCAGCAGGCTCAGTAGGTTTCCACAATAAAAACAAGGCAGAAAAGTAGAAAATTGGTTTGAAGGATCCTCATTGCTCTTTTCTGACTGGGCATATAATTAAATATAGTATATTGGTTTCATTTGGAGTGTGGCTCTTCATAGTGTGAGTTTCCTGATAGGAAGGTGATTTTTTTTCATGCTAATGGGAGATTTTAACTGCTGAGCCCTGCAGGAGATCTGGCCCCAAGTCTGTGAAGAGCTACTTTGACCCCCCACTGCATTTATATCTTGACCCTTTTGCATATTTATATCACCTGAAGAACTGGCTGCAAACTTAGATAAAAACACACCCGTGAAGGTGCTGTTCCCATGGCAGAGCTGCTCAGAAACAACAATCCTAGTTCAGAAGGAGTATTTTCTGTATGGCAAAGGGACCAAAACCTTGCCATTATTTTTGGGCTGTCGTGCTTCCCTTTGAAGCAAGGGTGTTTTAGTTTCATTCAGGACTTTTTTTTGGCCTCTCCCTGCTTTGGATGGTGGATGTTTGAGGGTTTGATAGCTTTCCATACCACGTGAGCCCTCCCAAGAGCTTTTCCCACCAGCGTGACCGTAATGTGGGTGCAAACCCAACCCTCCCTCCCCACAGAGGGTCTGTGACAACCCAAGGGCTTTGACTTTACTCACCGAGAGGCATGACTACAAAGAAGGGAAGCCAGCACAGAACGAAGCATCCCACCACTATTCCCAGGGTCTTGGCAGCTTTCTTTTCCCTGGAGAACTTGAGGAGCCTCACTGAGAAGTGGTGCTTGCTCTTGGGGTTGGCCGTTGACCCGCTGGCTTCGGGGGCGTGTTTGCGGTGGATCCGTAGGGTCACCTCTTCAGAGTGAGATCTCTCAGTCTTCATCCCAGAAGTCAGGCCTTTGTTTTCCCTCTTGGCCACTACGTACACTCGGCAGTACATCACCAGGATAATGGTCAGGGGGAGGTAGAAGGAGCCTAGGGCAGAGAAGAGCACGTAGCCAGGCTCCTCGGTGATCTGACAGATGGTCTCATCCTCTGGTGCTGGCTCCTTCCAGCCAAAAAGAGGGCCAATGGAGATGACCAGGGACAGAGCCCAAACACACAGCAGTGCCAGGAGACCCCTTTTCTCAGTCACTATGCTGGGGTACCTCAGCGGGTAGCTCACCCCGATGTACCTGTCTATGGAGATGATACAGAGGCTCATAATGGAAGCAGTGCAGCAAAGGACATCAACAGCTGCCCAGATGTTGCAGAAGATTCTCCCAAAGGCCCAGTAGCCCAAAATCTCCATCGTAGCTGAGAAGGGCAGGACAGTGGAAGTCAGGAGGAGGTCAGCTACAGCCAGGTTAATGATATAATAGTGGGTAACGCTCTGCAGGTGTCTGTGGCAAGCTACAGAGAGGATAACCAGAATGTTACCCAAAACCCCAAAAACTATCAGCCCCCCGAGGATCACACCTAGTAAAATGGCCTTTGAAATGTTCACAGGCCCCACTGAGTGGGTGCAGTTGGAGCAGTCGGAGGAGTTTCCAGCGAGGAAAGCCATGGTGAGCAGCTGGTAGTGTTCCTGTGAGGCTGTGGCACTTACACTCCCCTTTCAGGTAGAAAGAGTGAGGAGATCAGTTCTCAACATTTGCCTGGTTTTGCTGAGGGGAAGGGTTTTTAAGAAGGTCTTAGAAGTGCAGCACCAGGAACAATAAGAAGGGTCCAGAAACATACTTGGAAAATCAACCTTTCTCCCTAAGTTTTTAATAACCACCATTGCCAGGTCAAACTTAACTCCTTTTCCATTTCTCTTGGGGTGCAGAAGTGAGGCTACACAAAACTGAGTCTATTTATCCTGCTTTCCAGGGTTATGGGATGAGTTAGATTATTGTAGGTTAAAATACTTTCTGTCTTTTGGGGAAGATTCAATATTTTGGTAACATAAATATTCAAAAAGACCACAAATTCATTTCTCCCAAGAGGAAATCAGTGGTGCTTTTAATTACCTTGACTTAGTCCTGATTCTGCCTTAAAACTGGCTTAGAAACCTGATGAGGTGAAGGCTGTGTCTGCTCAACAGTGTCATCTGAGATACCTGTCACTACTGGTCTTCAGGGCCTGAAGTGTCAATCGAAGCTGCTTCATGCTGTGGAGCCATTGTCACTTCAGCTCCTGGACTGAGAATTAAAGTCTGTTTACAGCAGCTTCTGGCTTGCTCTGGAGGGGAGTGTGAAGTTTGCCATGTCAACGATGCTCTGGGTTGTGCTCTTTGGAGATCATCACCCCCCTGAAGGAGACAAAGACACAAACAGTATGACTCCCTAAAGCAGTGTGTCCCTGACTGCTATGGTTCCCATATAAGAATAGAGTGAGAGGCTATTTTAGGGAGCCTTCAGCCAGTGGAACCAACCTTTTTCAGCCCAGTATTGTTTAACAACAACTAAAAGAGCAAGGTGGATTTTGTTGCCTGGATTTTCTCATCAGGTTCTCAGCAGCAGTCTGCTCTCCTTTAGGGACAGCAATCAATCCTAATTATCAGCTCACCTGAAGAGACCAGTTCTAGGAAAGATAGAAACCTGTGGGACACAATTCAGGGCTCTGGAGCAGGTTTTAGAAGTCCAGAATTTAGTTTAAGGTTTCTTTATGAAGTGACTCCTTTACCCGCTGGGCTGCTCGTTAGTCCAGCTGAGCAGCCCTGTTTGGAAATCTATAGGGAAAAAGCCATTTTTGCCAAGCAGATGATGTTGCAAGGGACAAGTTTCCTACTAAGTGACACAACGGTTCAGAGCATCTGGAAGCCAAGCTCAGCTTTTGCTGACTAAATATGGAGAAAAGGTACATCAGATGGGAAAGTGAGGATAAGCCTGGGAACTGAGACACGGGGGGCATGAAGGAGAAAGTTCCCAGTGTGGGCTGAAAAGCCTTTCGCAGCCTCCTGACATAGATATAGTTTTCCCACCCAAAATACTGACTGGAGAAGGGAAAAACCACCACTAAGACCACTGGTGTTAAATCCAAAATGTTAGGCTCCATGTGTCCTATTAGCAGGTCTTCCAGAAAAGCCCCTTAGATACCACTTTGCACAGACACTGAGCAGCAACAACTGTCACACAGCTGACTCTCAAACCTGAATTTTCCTGCAGGGAAAGGCATTTAAACCCCTGAACCCCCAAAATTCCCAGTTCACAAGAAGGGAGGGTGGGGGAGGGGAGATGAAGAGGTATTGCACTGTGGGAATTTGCTTTTTGTGTGCTGAAATGAAATTGTGGATCTTTAGATTTTCTTTCCTTAGAGAGGGGAACAAGTTGAAGAATAATTCTGAGGCAGAAAAGGACAGATTTTTGCCAAGCACATCAATGAAAAGTGACTGTAGCATCCACCATCTCTAACCATGGCTGTTATAGGGTTGATGGTGGACTCCAAAATTAGGAAAGGATCAAACTTGATTTATTCATTTTTTCAAGCACATGAAGCAAAACTTCCCAGTAAGTCAAGGAGATGCAGCAGAAAGGGCTGAGAGATATTCAAGCCCAAACCCAAGCAGATAGTACTGGAGCTGTGGAGAGAGATGGTTTGGGGAAGAGCACACCCCAGGTGCCTGCCCCAATCCCCACTCACCTCTTGAGTCTCTAGAAGGCAGCACAGCTCCTCGGAGCATCTGGAGGGGAAATTCACAGCACAACACAGCAGGCTTCTTTCTTCACGCAGGGATGGGGCTCTCTGCCTGAAAATCCATTGCTTTTCCTCCCTTTATTTCCCCACGGCTCCCAGTCAGAGCAATTCCCCGTATCCCGGTGCTGGTGGAGGGCTCTGCTCCAGCATCCCCCAGGGGATGCCTCTGCAGTTGCAGTGCTCAGCTCCACGCTGTCAAGGAGCAGCAGTAACTTTACTGCTCTGCTGGTGTAGCAGGCAGTATCCTTGCCATTACCGTAATCCCCTGCCAGTCCCGTATTGCTCAGAAAGCAAGAGCACTCGGTCTCATCACAAGTGCTGCTAGAAAGATTTTTCTTTTCTTTTTAAAATGATTTTTTTTTTGGTTTTCAATGCAAACCATCAGTTCCTTGCAAAGCTCAGCAAGTGGAAGCCAGCTAACGAGTTCTTGTTTATAGGCTGACAAGGAATTCTGGTGGTATAAAAAGAGAATTACCTGCCAGGCAACTCGGGTATCAGGAATCTGAGAGGTGACCACTCTGACCATCCAACCTGTGTGCTTGGAGAAAGTACAGGGATAGGCAGCACTGGAGGTGGAGGTTTTGAGTATAAAATGCCTTGAGTGTGCTGTTGAAGTGAGAGTGGTTGGTTGGATTTTTGTTTGCTTTTTTTTTCTTTTTACATGGCTCTCTTATCCACTATTTATTTATTTATTAAAAAAACCCCAAAACAACAAAGTGTCCTGAGTCACTGATAAGAAATGAAGTGAAAAGAGGAGGGCAGATCACAGGTTGAGATTTTACAGTCAAAAGAAAATAATTCCTGTAGCCCCAGGGAAGCAGATGAACCCTGTGCCTGCTTTGCATGGCAGACTCTGCACCTCCTCCTTCCTCCTCAGCAATAACTCAGAGAGGAAAAGTTTGTTTGTTTGGATTCCTGTGTTTCCTTAAAGGTAGTGTTTAGATTCTCCTGGGAGACCCCTGAATGCAGAGCTGGGCTTGTCAGTAACCCTGGTTCCAGCAAGTGTAGCCTGTCCACTTTGTTTTTAGAAGACCATTGTTACTGGAGGACAGTTCCAGCTTTTGGATCATTTGCAGCCTTTGGTTTAGGAGGAAAACCCCCAATGAGGGGAAATGAGAAGGTGAGAGGTGGGGGCAAGAGATGAGAATTTGCCAATTCCAACTCATTTTGAGAAGCTGGCAAGCTGCAAAAATGAGAGGCCATTTGAAATAGAATCAGAGAATCATTTAGGTTGGAGAAGACCCTTGGGATCACCAATTCCAACCATTAACCCTAATCCTCAAAGTTCACCCCTAAACCATGTCCCTCATGCTTCAGCTTCTATGCCACTTGCTTCTGAAGGTTGCTTGGAGGTCTTGAGCTGACACAGAGCCCTTCCCAACTTGGAATGTCAGGCTGTGCTGCTGTCCTCCCCTGAGTGACAAAGGAGAGAGTGAAGCCTAAATTAATAAGGAAATCTTGAGTTACTGAAGACCTTTAAAGACTGTGATTCAGCAGACCTGTTTTAGATGCTTATCTTGGGATGAGGCAACCCTATCAATTGCAAAATTAGCCTAAATGATTCAGGGGAGGGAAGAGAGATGAACAAAACCCAGGGTTTTGTTTCTACTGGTGCATAGGACCTCTCCATAGTGGTGGCTTGTTCCAAGCTCTTGAAGGCACAATGGAAATAAGTTTCTATTCTTAGCTTCAGTCATTAATACTGCACTCAAAGTATCATCTTGCTTATGAGTAATACCCTTGTTAGAGGACATCTTCCTGGAGCAGAAGGAAGTGCCAGACAGTAGGGTATTTTTGCCTAAAATCCTCAGAGAAAAATAATGCATCACAGTGAAGAACTCTTACAAGTCAAAATAGGGTATGTGAGCAGGTGAAGATGGCCAGGGCAGGATTCTGTGATGGCTGTCACATTGAAGGTCTAGGAAGCATCTTTGTCATTAGCTCAGGCAAGGGATGCTGGAGTTGCACGTGTCCAATTCAAAAGTGGAAGCTACAAGAGCCCTGGATGTGATTTTTGGCATGTCCATTTCCAAGTGTATCTTCCCTAGCTGTGAACTAGAGGAAAAACTGCTTTTATTCCTTTCCCTTCTCATTTGCTTGGACTGTAATCCTTCTGGAGCTGGGGTTGTATCTACTCTGTCTAGATAGAGGAAAAAGATCCTCTGCTTAATGCCACTCATTAGCATGAGAGGGTCCCCAAGGGAGGGCTCCAGGCAATGTGCAGCTGCTCAGCTGTTTCTAAGCCTCTGGCCTGTCTTATTTGCTAGCTTTGTTAAACTCAGAGCTTTAAATCCTGGCTTTTGGCCAGCCTTGTCTTTTCATTACAAGTATGTCATACAAAGGCCCAGCATCCCACTGCTCGTGTGTTCGATGCCTTTTAATAAAGTGCCATTTAATCTGCTTAGCTCAGAGCCAGACCATGTAGGCAACCTGTGTCTAGGACCAGCAGTGGAATCACTTCTCTGAGGTGTTCTGGGCTTTGACATGAGTTATTCTCCTCTTTAGAAAGAAGTGAAAAGGATTGTTTTAAGAAATCGACCCTCTGGGTTCAGTAAGGGCTTAGTTTCTGTTTAGGTGAGGAAGCAAACCTGCCCAAAGGCAAGGGATATTAAATGTTGTCTATTAAACTGGAAGCTGGAAGTAAACTCTGTCTTTTAATCTTTGGACAGCCTGAAGCTTGTAGCACAGCTGAGTTGAAGACAAATTGCAAACTTCTGAGATTGCCAAGGAAAAAAAAATTGAAAAAATAATAATAATAATAAAAAAAAAAGTAAAGCAACCCAGCATAGTTGCTGTTGGTTTGCAGCTGCTTGAAGACAATCTGGGTTGAGAAGAGGGAGCTGGGAGGATGCTGCTACCTGTGGGCTGAGAGTTGGAAGGCAACAGCATTTACTTAGTGCTGATGATTTACTGTTCAACAGCCTCATTTGCAAGTACAACTGGGTTTAAATCGAAGGGTGATGTACTGATGGGTAGATCTAGATGCTCTAGATAAATAAGCAGAGATGAAAATTATCCAAATCATTTGAAGCATGGGTTAAAAAAAAAAAAAGAGTTGAGCAAAAGGAGCTGAAATTTTCAAACAAAGCTGATCTAATTTAATACTTTGCTAGTGAGATGTTCAGGTGTTAGAAGTGTCTAAAGTTTTACAGCTTGGGGTTCCTGGGGACTTTTTCACTGTGTTCCTAAATCATGTAAGCATGGGCTCATGCTGGTTAAACAAGGGCCGTGTCTCTGAATAAATCAAGACAGCTTCATAAAAGCCAAGGGGACTGTCTTAATTCACCACAGATGAAGATCTGAGCCACTGGATTTTGTGTGCAGCTGGAGGTCTGAAGGCTGCCTAATTATGTGGAGATGCTGTTAAATGTTTGTTTCCATATAACTCAGGAAGAATTTCCCAGTTTGATTTATTACCTGGATGACCTGGTAAAGTCAAAGCACACAGAGAAGGCAGGGTTATTTTTTTTTAGCCTTGGGAAGATTTAGTTATTCATTTATTTATTTTAGCTACTGCTGGAAAAAAAAAAATCTATCTAGAGATATGTGGCTGCTTCAGTTTTCATCCCCCCTGCTTCTTGGTTACCTCCTGCATCTAGATGGGTCCTCCCCATGAGATTACTGCAACTTCTCTCTAGTCAGTTTATGCTGCTTTTCTCTGCTTTATGTTGATCTTTAATATGCAAAATAGTTTGAAGGAATTTAAGGTGTGTCCAGGTCTTGGACTTGTGTGTCTATCTTGGCCTGCCTTGTTGAAATACATCATTCAGGTTTTTATCAGCTGCTTGACCACACCTGAGAAGCAATGAGACCCAAAGCACTGAAGCATCTGCCTTCATTGGCTTGATCTTCTCCCCAACACATCTCCCTTCATCTCCCTTTCTCCTTCCAACTTTCCTCAGGGCCAGAGCACTGCCTATGGATCCAGCAGTGCACTCCCAGCTCTCTGCACAACAGTCCTGCTTGCAATGTGTGCAACATCACTGTGACAGAAATAAAACCAGCCTGCTGCTTTATCTTCCCCAGATCTGAGCTCGATTTAGGTCTGCTCTTGTGCCCCAGAGTTTGCCACAGCCCTGATAACTTTTTTTTCCACCCAAAGCACACAGTACAGAAAATTCCTTGATTACAGAGAAGTGTGGCTCTCAAATCCTGGGGAAGAAATTCTGTCTTTATTCAGAAATACTCTCTTATTCCAGGGGGTGCTGGAAGGCACTGTGAGCTTTATTTGTCCCCTTGTGTTGGCTAATTATCCCAGCTTAGGGCATCTTGCATGGCCATGCTAAATTCTTTTTGCCATGTGTAACTGCCATCTCTGCTAAGCCTCCACCTCCCTGCTGTGCTCAAACAGCAGCTCAGAGTACAAGGACAAGTTCAATCTGATAGAAGGAGCCTCTCATCTACAACCAGCCTGTGGAACTCGGGGACTGTAAATGCAAAGCTCACGTCACCCGCTGCTATCTCCAGGCAGCAACTGGTTGGCAGCTGTTAGAGAGAATTGGTTAGGGCAAGGATGCACCGTGTTGGTGATGTATCAGCTGCTCCACGGGCATCTATTTCCCCACTCTTTGCTAATGCTGCATCTTGTCTGAGATCCCCTAGAAATGGAAGGGGCCCAAGCTGGTGACAGCAGAAGTCAGCAGCTTTTAAAAGAAAAGTGCTTTTGGCAGCATGTTCCAGGGAGCAGCTTTCTGATGGCAGCACCGGGATGGGCAGAGCTGAGATCCAAACTCAGTGGCTGGGAGCTCCAGAAACTTGTCTGCTGAGGTTACTGGGCCCTTTCTCTTTAGAATAGAAGCTGCCAGGTCAGAATGAATCAGTCTCATTTAGGTGCCAGCACAGGATGTTCCAGAGACAGTTGTCATCAAAATCCACAAATCTACAGATGATCAGCCCATCAGTGTCAGACCTCTGCAAGATCTCTGTGGCCACTACTTTAACCTTTTCCAAGCCAACCTGTTGCCACATCAGCCCACCTTCCCAGGTGATGCTTTTGGTCAGACAGGTGGTGAACAGTCTTCTTTTGCCTGGGCTAAACTCAGTCCCTTCTCCTGATGCACCCCTTTGCTCCTGTACCCATTGTGCCTAAAGAATACAGGGTTGGAGATGCCTTTTAGTTCAGACCTGAACAGAACAATGCTGTGTTCTTAGTTCATTGAGGAATTGTTGCACCACAACTAAAGCACCACAGTGCTTTATTTTCCCTCCTGATGGCTCTTTCTCTGAAGAGGGTCAAATCACAAAAGGAGTTAACAGCTTGCAGGTGTCTGGTGCTACAGCAAAAATCACTGCCATGTTCTTCTTTCATTTCTATTAATTGTCCCATTATTAGTGCTGTCTGGAGCAATGTATACAGTTGGTGTCTCCATGGCATGCCAGTAGACAGAGGTGCTTGAGAAATACTAGACAGGTTTTGATTCCTTTAAAACCACAAGCTGGAGCTTTCTTCCTAAGTACGTGAGCATTTTAGTTAATGTGTTTTCTCCTGTTTGTTTGGGTGGCTTTTTTTTTTTTTTCCTGTTTCTCTAATTGTTATTACTAAAATACACACACCAATAATTCCCTTCCTCCGAGCCAGGCTCTTATGACTCCATAACACAATTACTGCAAATTAGCATCTCATGAAAAACAAAGAACCACCAGCAAGCACAAAAACCCAAACAAACCCTCCCAACTGCCTGACATTGTAAAACGACTTAAACCACCAAGAGGCAAGAATGGTCATTAGATTTGCAAATCAAAATGCTTTGGAGTGTTTGGGACTTTAATTCAACAGCACTGTAGGTTTTTATTTATTCTCAGAGTTGGTGTGGTTGGAAGGTTTGGAGGTGAAGTATAAATGTCTTACCTGGGGAAGGAAAGGTGCATTGTGCTATTTATTGCATCCCCCTGGAGATGGAGCAGGTGAGGGATGAGGTCTTGGAGTGACTTTGAGCTGTGATGGGTGGAACATCAGCTGGTGGGTGGCTGTCCCACCCTGAAGCCCCTTCCACAAAGCTGGAACCCTGCTAATGGCCAAGCACAGAGGAAGCTCTCCAAACAATTCCATTAGCATCTTAATTTCCAGAAGAAGAAAAGCAACTATTTCATTTTAGATTTCACTCCTCTTCACTAAAAGTGAGTTAAAATCAACCCTCTTGTGCTCAGATTTGAGCTGCCAGAACAAGTTCTCCATCTCAAAATTGGAGAGAGCAAAAGGCCCAGCTGCAGATGTGGCTGAACTTCTGATCCTGCTCAGCTTTGCTCACTCTTTGTGAAAATACCATGGGGAGGAAAAAAAAACCCCAAACCCATACATGAAAATATTTCTATTGTTAAAAAGCTTTTTTTTCCCTATAACTCAATTTTTAATGTAGGTGCATAATAGTAATAAATTAGTAATATATAATAGTAATATTTTCCTCACTCACTTAGCCAAAATTTGAGCTTTTAATGAGAATTTCTGGGTGATACACGATCAACAGGATACAATGATAAGTGGTGATAAAATATGAAAGCAAATACATTATCTGCAAGGTTATCTATGTCTTTTTTTTAACTCCCTATAGATTAGAAAGGAACTTAGATGTAGGCTGGACAAACTCTTGACTTGGTTTTGGAAGTTCTTTAGTCACTCAAGTTAAAAAACCTTACATGGAGAAGGTGATGGAATATGGGATATGATTAGGAACACATCTTGCCTTGAGCAACCTGGTGTTGAAGGTGTAAATTTCTTGGCCTCTTTTACCTTGCAGCTGAGCCCCAGAGAACACACACAGCTTTTCTCAGGCTGGCTGCTGTTAGAGTACCAGAGCATGCTGCCTCTTGGCAGAAAGATGGGGCACAATGTTCTTTATATACTGAAGAATGGACCTAAATGAAGATGATTTTCCATACACAACATTCCTGTGACTTCAACATCCCTGAAATGAGGTGCTGGATTTCAAAACACAACTCGGGGCATGGGGAGGTGGAAGAAGGAGTTGCATCATTTATTTTTTAGGTGCCTAACTCTGTTTCTAGGCAATAAAGTACTTCAGCCCCAAGTACCTAGAGGAGGAGACTAGCTGCTAATTGAAGTTCTTGTCTCATAGATTGGAAATTCTCATGCAATGATCCAGGGGAGATTTGAGTTTAGCAAGTGTTTGGTTTTTGTGAGTGTGTATAAGGAGTGCTGCTTGGTTTAGCAGACTGAGGTGAAAAAGTGTCCCTCTTGCCTAATACTTGAACATGATTTGCTCAGGATGATGATAATAATACGAGTGCTCAGTATCTGGGGGCACACTTGCTGACCCTTATCCTCACAGTGCTCCACATGCTGGGACTCAAATGGTGACTTATTTTAGCAAAGAGATAAAAGTGAGAAAGGAGAAACAGCTAAATGAAAAAAAAAAAAAAGTTAATTTTAATCAGGAAAAGAATCAGTAGAGTCTCACTTCATGCTTCAGTGAAGATGAACCTCCTTACAAAATCAATACACAGGGAAAAAAAAAGAACATGCTGATTTCCCTGTGTTAACACTAACCAGGTAGCATTACCTTGGAATAAAAAAAAAATCAGGTTCAATAACCCACCTCTCTGAGGCTGGAACACTGTTCCTTTGCTCATCATCTGTGGTTGATTGCTTCCTGCAGAGGGTTCTTATTCTACCACATGAGAAACACATCTTAAAAATTAGTTGTGAAAGCTACATTTTAAATGAAAAGAGCTATATAACTGGATTTTCTCCCTTTTATTCAGCATGATGTGGGAGACTGTCTCAGAACGCTGAGCTAGAAATGGTTTGGTGATGGAGAAACCAGAAATGAATTGTTGTTCCTTGCAATTTTTAACTCCCACTCTACAGCACACCAGAACAGAAAACTCTCAAGTCATCAGAATTGGCCAGTACTGCAGCAGTTCTCTTAGAAATTGAGTGTCTGGTGTGATGCATGGTCTTAAAAAAAAAAGACTATAATACAAATAAGCTGGATACTAGTTAGCAAATACAGGGTATTTTGCATGGTGTTGGTGCCAAGCCTGTGTGAAAGGTATTTTATGACACTTGACAGGAAAGCAGGAGAAGCAGGAAGCCCTTAAGAAGGAATTGGTCAATGAACTGGAAAGATGTGCAGCAGTATGTGTTAGATCAAGGCAGATCTGGACAGAAAGGCTCTTGCTCAAGTGAGTTAACATGTCAGTGAGTAGCAGAGAGACCTCCCTGCCTTCACAGAAATTTGTGCAGTGAAGCACAATTTTTCCTCCTTCTAGAAGGAGGAAAGATATTGACAACCTGTGCTAACTTCCAGCAGCTTCTTAATGTCCAAAAAAATACATTCCAAATTATTGAAGGATTTGTGTTGCCACCTGGCAGTCACTGGATAGCAGAAGCAGCAAGAATTCTCTCTTTAAAGACTTCCAATGGACCAGTGTGTAAATGCAATCCCTTTCCTGACCTCTGTCCAAAAATATTAGAGCCAAATAGGTGAGGAGAAATTAATTATTTTTTTTAAACTGCTGACCTTTCATATTTCATTTTCATCCCACATTAGACCAGAAGCAAAATCTTTCTCTGAAAATCAGCCCATCTACTTGGTGATTTCATGGGTGCTTTTATGCAGGTCTGGCCTTGCTCTTCTCCTTTAATTCAGGCCCAACAGCTCACTCAGAAATAGCAAATGACAAAAAAGCTCTGGACAGCAGCTTCTGCTTGACAAAAACCTGTTAAAACTTGCCCATCACTGCAAGAAAATTCGCTTCCAAAATTTCATTGAGCTGCAAATGTTCTGACAGGCTGCGGGTCACACTCCCCTGATTTCATTCTCCTTTCCTACATTACAGCTGCCCAGTGGATTGTGTAAACTCAGAAGCTAATTCTAAGCAGATGGATCTGATTTTTAGTTGCTTTGCTTTTTTTTTTTTTTTTTTTTTTGCCAGCAAGAAAATCCAGCCACATTGGGAAACATCCTCCTTTTACTTCTATACAAGGCAAACCAAAGAGCTTCTACTGTAGCATTTACTTTTTGGCCCCTGCAACCTAAATTGATGCTTTCAACCCAACAGCTGCCACGGCTTCCACTTTAGGTCAGTGTTCAGATGGTTCCCAAGCTTTTATGTCCTGTCTCATTGAGCAAACAGTGGATTCATATTTTCATGCTGTAAAATATTTCCTGTTCTCTAGCACTTGGTATGTCTGTAGTATTGAGTTCTTCAGGGCAGACCAATCTGTCCTGGTCATCTGAGAAGTACCTTGTGCTGTGAGGTTAAAGTACAGACAGCACAGAACCAAATGTTGATGCTGGGAAGATATTTTTTTATGGAGGTAGTCAGGTTTGGCTGAGTAAAAAAAGGGTAATGCTATCAAAATCCATAGACTGTCAGTTCAAAAGGGAGGAAAAACTGGTTATTTCAAGCTACTTAGCTGCAAAATGTAATTACAATACTGAAATAGTTAATAGAATTGAAATAAAAATGAAACTTTCTGGGATAATGAAAGGAATTGTTTCAGCTTGTAACAAGTAGTTATTTTCCTCCTCAACTGATACCCCAAAATTATTGAAATTTGGACCATCCAGCCCTGGGATTTGAATATATTCTGTGGCCTATGAGGTGTTCAAATCTCTCTTGTTCTCCCCATTCAAGCTAGAAGGGGACACCTACACTTACTAAGCAAAGCATCACTCTTCACATTTCATTCCCTGAGATGTCTGGAGTTTGATATATTGAGGGTGTGTCTGCTGTGGTGTTGTCTTAATTAAACATAGAAATCAGCCCCTTTAGCCCAGCAAAGTACCTCCTGTTCTTTATCTGTGACCTTCCCTTTGTGCTCTAGCACCAGGACAGGAGTTAACATCATTTTGGCCATTCACTGCTCACACATTTCTACTCTGATACTCTTGATGATTCATTGGTCTCCTTTATGGAAATCACAGAGCATCTGCAATAAAACCTTTGAAGCCTCTGCTTTGTCAGCAGGGGTTAAAAGATACTGGGAACTGATGCTGCAATATGGAGGCTTCCATAACTGCCTTAATTCTGGCTCACATTCTGAGAGAGTAGGAGTCACTCACACCCTTCAGCTCTCCCATGTCTTGCAGCAAAGCAATGTATATCATCAAATCACTGGAGGCAGCTTCCACTTTGCAATATTAGGGAACCTCAAAAAAAACCCCAAAAACAAACCAAACCACAAAAAACAGCCCCTGTGAAATAGGAAAATGTCATTTTACTGAGGCAGGGAGGAGGAACCTGAGGCACAGAGGCTAAAAAATGTCTTCTAGAAGCAGAACCATTTATCCCAGCCATCCCAAATAACCTTCTGCTCTGCCCTCGTGGCTTTTTCTTTCTTGTTGGTGCCTCGTGTCTGCAGCCATCTATAAAACTGCTGCTGCTTTAGGTTCTCAGCAAGACTTGGAGCAGCTGGTCTGTGCAGAGTAATGACCCTGTCACAGGCAAACATAGTGCCCATAACTTCAGTGCTGAGGAACACTGGCAAGGTACACGGGGCTCTCGCTGCTAGACTTTGTTGTTAGACTTATTCTTTGCTTATGAACTTGTATTTATTTCTCCTCATGTGCTGTAACATCTTTCCCAAACATGACGTTTATTAGAGATCAAGATGAAAAACAGGGTAGCAATATGGGAAGGAAAAGATTTATGGTGGAGGTACTGGGATGGGGAGAGCAAAACTCTTCAGTTTGAGTAAGGTCTCTATTTTGGTTGTAAAATGGAGAGAAAATTATTATTCTTTAGGGCTATTCCTAAACTAGACTATGCATCTGTGAGGCTTTATGATCAGAACAAAGCAGACAATGTCATACTCAAGATGACTTTGGTGGTGTTTTTATTTATATTGTCCATCATCCTATTTTCAGCTTCATCCTCACATCCCAGCAGCTGCTTTTATAGTCCTCCTTCCACGATGGAGCAGTTGCTGCCTGGACCTGAAGGTCCAATGCTCAGGAGGTGAGACAGGCTTATAAGGACTTATGGTGTAGAGAGCAGGAGCAAGGAACAAAGTCACTGTTATTCTGAAATGTCTGTATTTTTAGCAAACAATTGTTAGATGGAAGGTGGTGTATGAATCCTTTTGGTTTAAAAGAAGTTTTTCTTCTGTATTCAGCTGGCAGGTCATTGTAAGGCTCTAATATTAACAAAAAAAAGCTGGTCATTTGTGCTTAGCTAAAATTTCACTGTAACTCCATTAAGAAAATAAATGGAGAAGGAGAAACAATTAAAATGCTTCTGTTTTGTTAAAGCAGGGGGAGGGAGTGGAATGACAGTGCAAGCACTCCCAGGTTTCAAATTCAATTTAGTTTTTATTATTTGATACAAATGAGAAGTCTGTCATTAGAAGATTCATTAGTGCTCCTGGTGGTTCCTTTATTCTCTTGTCCAGTGTTTGTGTGACCAGATTACTGGAGTGCCTGGCTGCAGGAGCAGGGGACTCCACAGGCATTCCCAAATGGCTGCAAAACCATCAAACACCTGCTGAAAACAGCAGCCTGAAACTGCTACCTAAGCCCTTTTGCCCTAAGAGATCAAGCCTGTGGCTACATCAGCAACAGGGTTACAGCAGTGGGTGTGTTCACCCACACAGATGCCCACAGCATCATTCAGCTCTGCTCACAGCATTAGTCCCCCTTGGTTTGGGCTCTGTTTTGCTGATGGTTAAAGTATCTCCAGAGGCAGGGGTTCAACAGCTCCCAGAGGGAATCAATCTCCCCATCTAAACCATTTCTCTTTATTCACATCTAGGCACCCTGGGCATGGAGCCTCCACATGGAGGTTGCACCTCTGACTGCAAAGCTCCTGCCTAAGAAGCCTGGCTCCTTTCCAGGAGATTGCATTTCGTGTGTGGATCTGAAACAGTGCTTGGATGTTACAGTAAATATCTCTTGAGATGAAAAACAACCTAAGCAGGGAGCAAAGCAAAATTATGAACACTCTGCAGTCAAGCAGAGGCTGAATCCATTCATTTATTTAGAATTCCTCTGGTTTCCTAATGCAGGTTGCACTGTAGGAAATGGACTAAGCGATATCCATGAGGCATAAAAGAGAAAAGTACTGTATCCATTTTCCATTTTCATGAATTTATTGCTATTTTAAAGTTACTCTCAGGGTACTGGTGTGTTGGGAATTATGGTTTAGCTGGTTAACAGCCAGGCACAGCAGTAAGCTAGGATGAGTCTGGCTTTCTAGAAGAACAGTGCTTTATAGTACCCCAATTTTTTGTTCTGAGTTCAAAGATATTTCCTGACCTTGCCTTATCTGATGTGAAATCTGCCCATGACTCAAAACATCAAGGTCAGGCAAATGCACAATCAAGATCCTTGTCAAGACCTCCTGCCTGGGCTGAATTTGTCCAGAAGCCCCATAGAGGTGGATCCAGAAACAAGGGGGATTTCTACTGGCTCTCATTTTGTGATTGATGCCTAGAAGTGAAAATGGGGTTCTGCTGACGGACGTGGGGAAGAATGGCTAGTCAGAGCAAAATGCAGTTTCCTATTTTTAGAGCTAAGGGAAAATAGCTGGTCCCAGGGTTTAGCAGAATTGTACATTACTGGCCTGACTTGCATTTACCCTGAGGACTCCCACCTTGGGTGTCTCAGGGAGTGGGCTGGGTTCTGTTAGTGTGAGACAATAAGAAAGGATGTAACAGGGCACAGGGTCAGCGAGGACCCTGCACTTGGTAACTAGAAGAGTTTTTGCAAAGCCTGTGGTTTAACCCCGGGTGAATTCTATTCTTCAAAAGCAAACCCCATTGCCTTGCAGCAATTAAGTTGCAAAATACCACTTTTTCTTTTTTCCCAGGAAAAAGGGGATGTTCTTTTCAGACCATCTCACTGCAGTAAAAGCCTCTATAGCCCATTCCTGCATCTCTCCCTCTCCTCTACTGTTGTGATCTGATTCCAGAGTCCTATAATATGCTGATGGTGCCTAGATTTGCATCCTAATTGTGGTGCTGCCAAATGAGCATATTAATTAATGCTCTTCACCGTTCTACCCCCGTGTGCCTGGCAGATTTCCACAGATACTTTTAGCCTGGTCTCTCTTTTACTTCAGCCTGTTGCATAGCTAAGTAAAAAAAAAAAAGCAGCCTTGAGAGGACATGTTCTGTGGTGCACATGATTATAATTACAGCAGCTTTTTCTTTCCCGAGGTGTCAGGCATCAGAAGTCTGTTCATCTTCAGGTTCTAATTAACAGCACAGCTTAGGAAAGGTCTTTAAATGGCTACATGGTGATTTCAGCCCATCTATCTATGTAAGGTTGGATCCAGGCTCCAGGGAGGTGCAAGAGGGGCAAACTGGCCCTTGTTTCTAACAGCATCTTCCTTTGCAAAAACAAGGAACTATTTATATTCCAGGCTCTTTCCATCAGTAGATATTGATCACTTAACAAAGCCAGTATTTCAGCTATGAAAGGCCTTTGATTAAAATTTCACTTGGCAGACTCTTGGATTAGATATTTTATCATCATCATGAACACTAGAGCCCCATCATAATAAGAAAAAAAGGAAATGAAATGGGGAGGCAGTAACCTGAAGTAAGAAGTGGAAAATTATATATTAAATGCCAGACACATACTCTCAGATACTACTGTGCCACTTTACATATTGTACAGTCAATTAGATTTCATAGGGATGTCACTGCAGAAAAATCTCCAGGGCTGAAAATCTTCTCTTTCATCTGAGCATCCTGCATAGCTTCTGTAAATCTTCCTGATTTTGTTAAGGGGCTGTAAATTTTCTGCTGTGTTTTTGTTATAATTGGAATTCTCTCTGCCTTAGCAAATGGAGTTTGTTTTGAATGGGAATGTCTGCTACAAAATCTGCTCTGGTATAGCTGAAATTTCAGCTTTTTCTGTTGCTTTTTTTTTTTTTTATTGGGAAAACTCCCCACTGCATAGGGAGATAGTTGATAGTGTGGATAAATGCTACTGGAGTTGAGTCAGCTGCAGAGGAGGAGATGACTGTTCAAGTAACTTGCTGTCAAAAGAAATAACTAAAAATGAAAAGAAAGAAAAAACCCAACAACACCCTTTTGAGATTCAACAATAAGGAAGAAAGCAGCACTTCATTTAGCTGTAAGACAGCAGTGATATTCAGAGATTACAGAGGAAGATTTTTGTTGGTTTTTTTTTTTTGTAGTTGTTGCTGGTTTGTTGTTTGGTGATTTGGTTGGTTTTGTTTTGGTTTTTTAATCGAAGAATCAGGGAAAAAAAATATCTTACAAATAATCTATTCTGGCACTTAGAGGCTACTGATAATGTCTAGCTGGGTGGTTAAGTCCTTTCTCCTGTGGTTCTTTAAGCTGTTTGGGAAAGGAACTCTTCCAGGGATGATACAACTAAGGCAGCATTGAGCTGAACAATGAATTTGGTTAAGAGTGTTTCTCCAAAACAACATCCATTTTCAGGTTCTTGCTAAATAGCTGCAAGCACAGTCATTCAGAGAGAATGAAGGAGTAAAAATCAGGTGATGGAAGACTTCAAAATCTTCTGCCATTTCCCTCAGCAAAGGGACTGATTTGAGAACCTCCACTATCAAAGCTCTAGAGGTTTGAAAATGACTCAGGAGCAATGTGATCATCTCTCACCACAGCACCAAGGTGAGGAGGACATGAAAGAAAGCAGACACATGACAGAATGTACTTCAAGTTATCAACAAACAGCAAATTATTTGGGTTCCTGTGCTGCTTCCAAGTGCTAACACATTAAGTCAGGGAAAAAGTTTGGTTCAAAAGGTAGTCAGTGCCATTTTTTTAGTTATTCTGTCCCAGGCAAGTAAAATGAGAATATTAATCTAAGTAATTGCACCTATCTCTGCGAGTCATGTGCTTATATCTGACCTAAGTTCCTTTGGTAGCCTGAATAATCAATAGAGAAAGATACATGCAGACAAAATGGGGAAAACCTCTAACTTTTATCAACAAACTGAAAGTCCTGCAGCTTCTATTATTTATCCCACTCTGTGGGAAAATAATTAAGTAAAAACAACTGTTTCCTGACTGGGGGGAATCTCTTCTGACCTCAATTACAGCATGGGAAAGATGGAAATACAGTTTTTGTTCTGTTTAAGCTAGACAGAATCGATTGTAGGCGGGTTGTATTTGATTTACAGAGGCTGGAAGACAATATTAACTAAGCCAATTAATTATGAGCTTTAAATTATCTTGTATTAGGCATACCCCTTTTGTGTTTTAGCATTCCAAAATAAGGAATCTCATTTTTGTTGCTACTCCCCAGTTGCAGTCTGAAATAAACCCCAGTGAAGAACCTCAAGTGGCCAAGCAAGAAGGGAAGGTATTAAAAAAGGCATTTCAGAGGTATGGAGAAACCAAGGCAGAGAAGTAATAAGCAACAATTCAGATTCTTATACCTGGATCCCCAAAGCTGCTTGTTTTTATTCAGCCCCAAAATGTAACAGACTGAAATGAATTTAGTCTATGGCATTTTTTCCCTTTGTTGCCTTATTAGTTTGGAAACAAAGATATTACTGTTGGATGGCTACTCAAAACCCTTAACAGTTTTCCCTCTGGGCTTTAATAATTAAACCCATTCAATGAAGTGAATTCATTGCAGTGCTAAGGCAAGGTGGTTTCAAACCCAACCAGATTTAATGTTGATTAAAATTTTTTCCCTGGGCAGCGATAAGAGGCCAAGAGCTGACTCAGAGTTTCTTGTTAAGTAGGATTTGAGTACCTAATTCTCATATCTGTGGAAAAAAACCACAGCATTGTTGAGAGGAAGAGGTCAACAGATGCACAACTAGAACCTACTGTTTAATCTGCATTAAGTCCAGCTTTGAGTATAGCTGTGTAGTTAAGGGCAAGATATTCTGATACCCAGTGCTCACTCCCAGCAAAATCACTCTCAGTGACTTTGAAGGATGGGTGAAGAGAGAGACTGACAGGATTATACCCTCCTGAAAGGTTAAACCTGTCAGAAACCAACCCCAAACAGCTTTGCCCTTCGTTGAGGTGGATATTTATTGGCCCCTGAAATAGAAACCTGCACCTTCATCGCTCCCAGCCTCACAGGGAAGACTCTGGAAGAAGCAACAAATGTCTGAGCACAGGCTGCCCAGCCCTGCCTTAGTTTCTCTCCCCACTGCACAGCTCACAAAGAGCTCTGTGACAGCAGAGCTGCAAAGAATTGCCTGTTCACCCACCGTGAAATGATTTTCTTTTTTTTTTGTTTGATTTTGTATCCTCTACCCCAGTTGGAAGATGATTATTGTGCTAGCAAAAGTGCAACCAGGAACACAGAGATTCTTGACAAGGGTAGCTGGGGTGTCATCTTGTTTCCCTCAATCTGTGGAGCTGCTTTGCAACATCAGTGCCAACAGCTTCAAAATGTTTTGTCGACCTCATCTTCTTTCAACTAATTAGTTGGGTATAATGGTCTTTGCCTGAAGCAGCAGATAAAAGAGTATGGATTTTGTTAATGACTGGAATTTGAGTCTGATTCCCTAGCAAGAAAACTTGTGATACTGTAGGAAACCAACTAGTATTTTCTTTTGTGCTTCAGTATTTTATGAGACAGCAGCTCACACAGTTCCTGCAGTCGCATTCAAACTGAAGTCCAAACTGGCAGATACTTGTGTGTTTTACTGAGCTTATGCCTAAAATGTTTTTATTGTGGGTCACAGGACAGAGCCTGGGCAGTGAGGTAAT
Organism: Corythornis vintsioides; assembly: GCA_025447755.1. Classification (NCBI taxonomy): domain Eukaryota; kingdom Metazoa; phylum Chordata; class Aves; order Coraciiformes; family Alcedinidae; genus Corythornis; species Corythornis vintsioides. The sequence continues at coordinate 103,159 of JAOEGS010001779.1, forward strand.
GCTGTTGGTGGTCACTGAGCCAAAATGAGCCATTCCTTAGCCTATCCTGCTCATGTGAGTAGTTCCAGTCTATAAAGACAGCTCCTCTATTAGTGTCTTCTATTAGAGCTCGTGTTGCAGCATCTTCACAATACCCCTGTGGGAATTTCCTAACTTGAAATCTGGCATATCTCAATATGTTATAAATTTAGTTTTCAGTTGTAAAAAAAAAGATATTTTTCTACGTAATGCAGTTTAACATGAACAGGCTGTGAAATGCCAACAATGCTGTTGGATATCAGAGAGTGCTGCACTCTTTTGGAGTAACTGGACAGCAAGTGTAGCTGAAAGTAGATGTGAATAGTTCAGCCTGGTGTCATTATTTGCTCTTGGTGAAAGGCTGAAAGTAAAGATCATAAAGCTAACATTTACATTCCTTCCCATTTAATCATAAAAAATCTTTAGCAAATGATTTGACCTTTAACAAAAGGGTTTTTCTTTTTTTTTTTTTTTTTTTTTAATATTTCTGGAAAATGTAATGCTATTCTCCTCTGTATAATTGGTATTTTTGTTTTACTCTTAGTCTTTATGCTTGAATATGAATAATTGTTCTCCATCAGGGTAGGTGGTGGTTTTTTTCCTGTGAAGTTAAAGCAAATCAGTGAGGCAACTATAAGTAATTCTGCATTAGTGGTCATTTCAAATTGTGTTAAAAAAACCCTTTTAATGGTCATTTACTTAATGGTAGTTTACTTAATGGCAAGCTGTACAGGCACTCATACATACACACCATAAATACAAACAGTAACAGCTTGATTTCACCTACTGAAAAACCTTGATCTAAACACTGCATTTTAGTCTCAGGTTAAGATATGTGGATGCTTTGATCTCAAGACCAGTTCCTGCTACCAACTGGAGAACATTAGCCTGGGTTTGTTACAGGCTGGTAGGTGCTGCTCAGCATTCATCAGCCAGTACCAACAGACACAGCAGAGGCTGGGGCTTGAGCTGTGGGCTGGGCAGCTTTCTGAAGATGGAGAAATAGCTCAGAAACTGGTGTACAACCACAGGCCTCCTGCAGCAAAGCAGGGAGGAAATTTATCTTCCCCTTCCCTGTCCCACATTTTCATTTCCACAGTGTCTTGTTCCTCGGGACCACTCTGGGCTTTGCAGCTCCTCTGATTTGATGAGAAGATCATAGAATCACAGAGTGTCAGGGATTGGAAGGGACCCAGAAGGTCATCTAGTCCAACCCCCCTGCCAGAGCAGGGTCACCCAGACTAAGTCACCCAGGAACAGATCCAGGTGGGTCTGCAATGTCTCCAGAGCAGGAGATGCCACAACCTCCCTGGGCAGCCCCTGCCAGGCTCTGCCACCCTCACTGGGAACAAGTTTTTCCTTGTGTTTCCCCTCA
>JAOEGS010001780.1:0-13315 GCA_025447755.1 Corythornis vintsioides
AATATAATATGCACAGATCTAACATGTATTAGTTATATTGTGTCTGCCTGCTGGACCTGGGGGTTAGCTATTATTTGACATTATTTGATATTTAATTATTTGACCACATAAAGCTGGGGTGCTACCTTAACCCAGGAACACTGTAAACCCAGATTCACAAAACTGATGTCTTAAAACTGAAAAAAAAAAAAAAAAAAAAGGTAGCATTTAGTGTTTTCACTGCATGTTATAAATTTAAGAAGAAAGTTTAGTTCAAAACAATAAAGTTGTAGCTAGCTGCTTCTTATCCCAGCATTTTGGGGGCCATCTACCTACATACTATCTCTTCCCTAATGTATGCATCTCACCAAACCACAGACAATCTCTAACAGTATTGTAAGTAATGAAATATACAAAACATTACAAAAAGTATGTGAAACTGCTTGAGAAATTATAACTTAATAGATGCTGCATTATAGAAAACATATGTTTGAAGCAGCACACCAAGACCTTGAAAAGCAATAGCCATTCATACAGCAAACACCAAAATAAGTCAGAAACCTACAATACTGAAACAACATTTTCACACGGGTATTTAGAGAGCTAACATCCATTACCTCCAGTGGACTTTGAATTTTCTAGAATAGAGCATGTCGTTGTCAGGGAAAAAAAAAAAAAAAGTCACACAAGAATGTGCTTAAGAGAGAGCCCGTGCTGTTTTTATTGGGTAGATTACGAAGCTATCCTGTTCATTGCCTCTTTGCAGACAATCTGTGCTAACTCCATTTAAACATTTTTGCTTAGAAATTGAGAGGATAAGAAATTATATATTTTATATATATATATATGCAATTCCTGGGAAAATGCACACGTATAGTGCTAACAGGAGAGATTTCTAGCAATTCATAGAGTGTGGTGAGCATGTACTTTCAGCACATGTTCTCCCAAACGATCCGGACACCGCCTCGGGAGCACAGCACGGCGGGAGGGCTGCAGGCAGACAGCAAATCTGTGACAGATTAGAAACCTGTGCGCGTGCTACAGCCGTTCCCGCTTTTCTACTCGTACACTAAAGCGAGATTTCCCTTGTCCGGAGCAGCATCTTCATCCCCAAGCGGTACAGCTGCCGGGTACCAGGGCCACCGGTGGCAGCACCGGGCACCGGCTCGTACTGAACCTCAGTGGGTACGCCCGAGAGCAAGGTCGCCCCACCCGCGCCTGGGACACGGGGCAGGCAAGTCCCCTCTACTCCGAGAGTCTGAAGGGCGGTCCCACTACGCACACGGATGTGGCGGGAGGGCGCAGGCCTCGCCGCGGCCTCCCGCGGGGCACACGCCGCCGCTGCGCACCGCCCGCCGGGCGGGGACGGCCGCCGAGGGCCCGGGGCTGCCTCCTGCCCCTCCCGGGGCCGGCTGCCCTTACGAGCGAAGGAAGAGGAGAAGCTGCTCTCGCCACCCAGCCTACTCCCTCGGAGGCAGCCCCAGCCTGGCGGTGAGGGGGCGGGGGGAGGAGAAGGGGGCCTGCCCGCCTACCTGATTTGGGATAGGTGACAATCCAGACGTCGCTGTCCCTCACCGGGAAATTAGCGATCTCCTCCATCTTCCCCCGGCAGAAGGGCGGCAGCCGCACCCCATTGTACTCGAAGTACTTGCTCTCGAACTCCCCGGGCGTGCTGGGGGTCTCGGCTTCGCTCTCCGCCATCCTCTTCCCTGGCGACGGCGGCCGCGGGGCGGGGGATGCGGGGGCCGCAGGCGTTCGAGAGGGCGGGAGGACGAGCGAGCGGCGGCGGGCGCGGCAGACCCAGCCCCCGGCACGCCCCCCGCACGCCCCCCGCGCATGCACGGGGTGGGAGCGTGGGGTGGCGGGGCCGACGGCGCATGGGCTCCGCGGGCGGTGATGTCAGCGCGGCAACCGCAGCGCCCGCCGGCTGGGCGGGCAGACGGGCAGGGGCCGTCCGAGCACCCCCACCTCGAGCCCGGCCCGTCTCAAGCACACGGTGCGGAGGCAACAGCCGGCTGAGGCGGAACCGGCCTTATCCACCTTCTGCTCAGCCCACGGCAGCTGTAGCGGCACCAAGGGCCGGCCTCGAGCGTGGGGAAAGGGGGACGAGCAGCAGCGGGCAGGCGCGTCACGGGCTCCATCCTCACGCTCGGCCCAGGGACAATGCATAAGAGAGGGAGAGAGTTAAGAGAGTGAGGAAAGGGACGAGGGCGGACGCCCACCCGTCTTTTTCAGCAACACAGATAATTTTCTGCATATAGTGCTCAGGTGTAAACCCATACCCGGCTTTTCCAGAACAAGCTCTTCATCCTGGTTCCCTCAGTATCTCGGATGCCACCTCTTTGTATCTAGAAGGGTATCGGCTTTCGGTTGAGCATGAAGCCTATGCAGGTGGGCTTCGGACTGAGCACCCAGCCCCCTGGGCAAGCACCCAGCACATCCCCTGCCATTTCTGACTTAGTCCCTGGACTTTCCAGGCTGACATCAGATCTAACTCATTAACTTGCCTTGTTTTGTGGTCATTAGGCAGCAGAAGACACCCCCTAAGAGCTGGTTAGTGAGGACACCAGACTTGTCTGTGCCATGCCCAGCTTTCCTGTTACAGCGCTCCTGTGTCACTGCTTCTGGCAGGGTAAGTGAAGCCTGGGGCAGAAATCAATAACACTCCCACTTGGGCTTATAGGCAAGACTGCTGCTGCTGTTCAGGGTATTAAAGCCTATTTGCTGGGAAAGTGCAAACCTTGATAAAAAATCTGTACTACAGAAATGAAGACCAGTTTAATAGTTCGGTCTAATGGGAATTAAAAAAAAACCAAACAACAAAACCAGCAGTCGTTCAATAAAATTAAGACTTCCAGAAAAGTCGGGGAAGAGTTTTCATATAATTTATTAGCCTTATAGCAGCTGCTTTGGTTTGTGTTTAATTGTGTGTACTTTTGTAATGGTGCAAAAATATTTTGGAAGTTCTTTGGAAGCTTCAGATATAAAGTGCCTGAAGCAGATGTGAGTTTGAAGGAGATAAGCCTATGAAGTAAAGCAAGGGAGGAGGGTACAATGACTTGGAAGATAAATGTTTCTAAGTGCTAGAATGAATTACAGCTAATTTAAATTGAGTTTACAGAGTTTGAGACATCAACCAGCTGTAGGTTGTGTCTTGTCAAACTGTCCTTTCTGCAGGAGCAACCTCAGGAAAAGCAGCAGTGCAAACAGCTGGAGGCAGTAATTTCTTTCAACCTTTATAGTTTTATCTCCCAGCATTGCATAAATCAATAATCTTAGTGTACTTTGCTTACACCTGGTCATATTATTAATAAATTGCAGACATTAAAACTATAGTTAGACCAGGTAGGAAAAGTATTGTTTCAGTGAAAGAATATAATTTGTTTAATTTCATTGAAACAAATAATTTGCAGGAATGTGAGAGGTAAACAAAAACCAAAGGAACTTAGAAAACTCTGTCCCAGAGTCAGTGGCTGACTGGTGCCATGCTCTAGCAGTTGATAATAGAGGCTTGAGTCCGTGTGATACTAAGTTGAGTTTTGAGCCTGCTTCTTCAGGACATTGCAATGAGAAATATTTGTTGGTATCTAAAAGAACTTTTCCAATTAAAAAAAAAAAAAAAAAAAAGTGGGTTGACAAGAATAACAAACAGCTGGGGAGTTGGTATTCTGTAGTTTGAGATAGTGAAAACTGAGAATCGTCTGGCATTCTGGTACTGTTGGCTGGTCTTTTCTTTCCTCTGGTGTTTTAAATAGTCTGATTTCTGCATTTCCTTGATTAACAAAATAATTCAAAATTGAAAATTTCTGTGGGAGGTAGAGTTGTAGGGTTTTCTAGCCAACCTTTGAGGCAAAGTTTATTTATTCTTTTCTGATTAATAAAAACATTAAGTTGTGCTAACAATAAATAATTTTTAAGTCCAGTGAAACAGACAGTACTCTTATTGTTTTAATGTAGGGTTTTTTTTAAAGTCATAATTTAGTCCTCAGGCATGGTTATGATCTTAATGCATCTGACAATAGAAAAACTCTGTTTTTGTTTGCTCTTTAAGTTAATAGGAACTGTACAAATGTATCACAGCTTATGTGGAGCAGAAAGCCAGACAGGCTTTACCACAGGGGATGCGGCAATAATTGGAGCCATACTGACAATAGAAAAGCTCTGTTTCTGTTTTCTCTTTAAGTTAATGGGAATTGTACAAATGTATTTCAGCTTATGTGGAGCAAAAAGCCAGACAGGCATTACCACAAGGGACACAGCAATAATTGGAGCAATCTCTTTAGCAGTGGATGCTTTCACTTCCCTTATAATGTTTCAAATGAAAGAGCAATTGGAACCCAACATGGCTGAGAAACCAGGTGCCATGGACTAAATGCTCTTGGAAAGATCAGCCCTGTATTACAGCTGCAGTAAATCCTAATGTAGGGATGTTGGATCTGCAGTGCACAAATGGCACAGCTGATGCATGCACGTGGCTATTAAGCATACAGGATTTACTTCATGCATGCAGATCTCCAGCCCAGTGCTTACTCAGATCTGACATATCCAAGGCACATGAGATTTGCTGGGAATTCATAGACAGCTGAAGCACAAAATGCATGAAAGCTATTTGTTTAGGAACTCCCTGTAAAAAATTACTAGAGTCAGTACATTGTACTCCAAGTCAGAGCATCATTCACAAACAGGGTAATCCTCAACAAAAATCATGAGGCTGGTATCATCATCAAGCTGGTACCACCAGCTTAAACAACATAAAGAAATGTGTCCTCACTTTGCTCATGCATCATATACCTTGCACATGAAATGAGAGCAAGAACACAAAAAAGGCAAATAAACAAAAATAATCAGCAAGCTGTGGTATCATTTCAAAGGAGAAATGCAAGAGGTGAACCAATATTTTTGGTGAATCACAGCAAAGATCACATGTAAGGAAGATGAGCAGCAATGTCATCACTGCAGACTAATGGCTTTACTTTCCTGAAAGGGCAAAATTGCAGTTTTGAAAATCCCTACCACAAATTGTGCAAGGCAGGATACCTTGCATAGTGCCTAGGCATGCTATAAATATTTCCCCAGTGGGTTGCAGATGTCTTTAGCTGTGTATCTCTATCTCCGTTCCCTTCTCCCAGAGTTTTGAGTTTGTGGCTATTTTTAACAGCAGCTTTTATTTAAATAAATAAATAAATGGGGATAGTTTTTCATTCGAGATAATTTTTGTAGCATAATTATTATGGCTGGGGCTGAGTCCTAAGGAAAGAAAATTTCTAACTCAGTCTAACCTAAGTTTCATTGAAAATGTTCACAATGCGAGGAAAAGTGGCTGCTAGAGTCTAGGAGAATAGGAAGCAGTGGTTGGAAAGCAGTTGAAAAGGCAGGAGGAAGTGTTGTGCTAGATGCCTTCGGGTGGATGGTTGCTCCAAGCATCAAAATGTCATTCATACAGCTCACAGTGTAGAGAAAACAAGTTGTAAGTGCAGACCACAATCTTCCTGCTTGATGAACAGAGGTCAAAGTAAATCCCCCTCACAAGTATTCCAGACACTGGTGTAGTAGCTGAAAGGGAGGGAGACATTTTCTTGAACGAGTGAATAACATTTCTTATTATGTAAATAAAGTGCAGCCAGAAGAGCTGTTAGCTCTTGAGAAATTACAGCTTAGAACCTCCCTATGTTTTGTTAAGGCTTCTTAGTGTGAGTGGTGGCAGCAACTGTAGTACTCCTCAGGACATACCTCTCTTCTGATCCTGCCTGTGCACTCCCTGGAGGCTTGTGTGGCTCATCAGGGGAGAAGCCAGGCTCTACCCCTGCTCTTACCACAAAAACTCTGCTCAGCAGGGAGCAGGAGAGGATGTGAGTAACACCTACAGCATCACCTGCATGGATCAAATGAGGCGTGGTGAGAACATCCCTCAGGTACCCAACAGTGACTGCACAAAACTAACTGAAGCTTCCCTGGGTGTAAGATGCCACAACTGGTTCTGCAAGAGCAGCAGTCTTAGCTCTTAGTGGCCTGATCATGCCCTGGTGTCTGTGGTGGAGATTAACAAACATTCTTGCTGTGCATTCCTGGGCTTTGAGGCCACTCTGCCCTGCAAGTTCTGATATCCAAATGGAAAAGCAGGCTCCTTCAGCAGCACTTTCTGTATTTGGTAATGAAGCATTTCCATCTTTCAGCTGCCAAATCCACATGTTGATTTATTGCAAACAAAAGACACTGCTTTTTGGTCCCAGACAACCTCCAGCTCCATCCTGACCCTAATACTTAGACCTAATAATATGGTTCTTCACACACAGTCCCAAGGACTATAGTACGTTATCTGTGACCCTACCATGAGTATTCTGGATGTAGCAGAAGCACGAAAGCACCAGTGAATTCTTCAGATGTAATGTGTAATCTGCAAACAGTTGCAGTCATCTCCTGTGGGTGGACCTGTAATGAAGACAAGGGGTCACAATCTTTCAAGAGTATGTCATATGTTCAGGTGTAATATGACTTAACCAGGCTCGTTAATTAGGCTGGTAAATAGCTCTGTATGTTTTTCTTCTAACATATGTTACACCTTCAGTAGCAAGACTACCTGTTTGCTAAATATAATGTGGAGTCTTTGGAATGTAATAACATGCTATTATTTCTAATTACCTTTATTATCATAGTTTAGGAACTGAGTGCTAAGAAAGCATAGGTTCTAGGTTTAAAAAAAAAACCCCAACAAACAAAAACAATAAACCAGAAGACTACATTTAATGCTGGATCCTGACTCTTCTCACTAGTTTCTATGGGACTGATCATATGGATTAGGGCTGTAGGCTTAGTCTTTAATAAGAGAAAAAATACAAATCAGATGTACTCCAGGAGAGGTGGTATTATTTTGAAGTTTAATCCTGTGAATGAGAAATAGAAATCTTAGCTTCTAATCCCAGTTGTGATCTAATTTACTTGATGTTTCCTCCCAAGTTATTAATTCCTTTCTTTCCATACTTATAAAATATAGTGAATAGCTTTGTCTTAGTGTCTTGGAGTCTTTATGATGGGTTTACTAAAGCCTCCTCCCTCATAGCAGCCTCTTCTGAGCTAGTTGTGAGAGTGTTTACCACACATCCAATGCTGCCTCCTTCCCACCGTAAACTCCAACTCCCAGTACTTCACCCTGGTTCAACCTTTAGTGGCACAGCAGAGCAGCAATGACTTTGCAAGACTGATAACTTAACTCATCTTATTTGTCTTCCCTTGCAAGTTTAGTAACTCTGCCACCATGGCATCTATGCGTGACTGGGGATGGCACAAATCCACCCAGGAACCACCTGATGCTCACACATTTAGCATTTATGTGTAAGGATTTAGAGAAAATGAAATTCATTTATATATCAAGCACTGACACAGGAAGAGCAAATGCTAGGGAAAGAGGCTGTTAAAAAGAAGCTATTGCCCAGTAAGTTCTTCATTGACAGGCTTGAGAATTTCTGACCTAGTACTGCAAGCTGTTCTGGTTATGTTCAGTACCTTGTGTGGCTCATGCAGGAAGCCATTCCAGGAGCAGAAGGGAAGGTATTTGAGTCTGCCTGTGTTTAGATGCCATCTGAACTGACTAACTACATTAAACCTCAGAATCAAGTCTTGTTTTCTCACAGATGAACCTTTCTTGTATTTACACTGAAGGACCTGGGCAAAGACTGACTCAAACTGACTGTCTTGAATTGCACTGAATAGTCATAATAAATGCAGCTCAGGTCATAACTGAAGATGCTCTACTCAGCAAAGTATTAAATTGTAGATAGAACTCAGGATGAATTCAGCTGTCACTGAATCTTTTCCACTCCTTTGAAATGGGTGGTAAAGGAGATTTCTTTGGATACAGTTGAGAAATCAATATAAAGGAAGGCAAAAGCCAGTTCTAAAGAAGTTATTTGCAGATGAACATGAAAGGCTTTCAAATGCTGTTAGTACAGATAAAAGCCTCTTGGACAATTTAACCCCAAGCCAGTAGCTACTAAATCAGTGATGGGTGTTCTGAAAGGCTGTAGCAGGAGGAACACTTTCATCATGGAGGTGATTTGCAGAGAGGTTTACAACTGCAAAAGCAACTCCAGGAGTCTTATACACTTAGGAATGTGTCAGAAACAGAAAAACAGGAGAATATGGAAAGAACTTCTCAGTCCCAGTTATTCAAGCTCACAAGCTATGGAGAGAGACATTTGTTCTATAAGTCTCTAAATGCCAACCCAAAGAGCCTTAACTTTCCATATTCCAGGTGTGATGTTTACAGTGCTATTAGCCAGTGAGGTGCAACTGGCACTGATGTGCCAAACGAGCTTGACAAGGTGTGTTTGGTTTTTGAAAAGGTCACTAGGAAAGAGAAAATGCACAGGGGCATTCTCTGAACCTTAGTAACAGTGAAATTGCCCACATCCTTACTATTCTCTCAGTTATAGCCTTCCAAAGTACAGTTTCATTTTCTTTTGCTCAGAAGGTCAAGCTGAAGTTGATATTCTGGATGGCTGCTGAAGGCAAGGCTTTCCTTTGTAACAAGGGGTGTAAAGGCTTCAGCTGTGGTGGTGCATTGGGGCAGGAAATTCTCTTTAGGGAAGTCTGCTCTGCCTTTCACACATAGACCCAAATCCATTATCAAGCTTCATCTCTCACTTATAATGGAGGGCCACAAGTTCAAAAAGTATCAGTGTTTCCTAAACTACCTAGGTATTTACGTTATGAGTTGCACTGAAACTGTAGGTATCCTGTAGAGGTTCTCCAAGAGCACCACTGTATATTCTGTGATACAGACAGGCTGTGCTCAATGAGCAGCCTTCATTATTATTGTCAAATTTAGTTCTCAAATGGATCACTACCTTTGACTAGAATCACTGTTTGCTCACTGTGACCTACAGAGAACACAACTGCTCCATAGATTGACAGCATGAGCTTGTGGCCAGGGTCCTGTTTTACAAATTAAACAGCACATGCTTGGTCTTTGGTTATTCCACTGCTTTTGGCTTGTACTGCAATAGTCATTACCAGTGCCAGAATTGCTGTGTTTCAAAATGAATGCTTTTTAATTGTAAGAAATAATAAGGAAGTATGGCTCAGCAGGCAATATTTCCAGTTCTGGAGAATACACTTAATAGCAGTATGACTCCAGGCAATTAAAAAATAAGTACAATTCCCCACACTGCAATTTCAGACAATGCAATCTGCATTCACAGACTGAGACTGCAGTGACTGATGTATCTTCAAATGCTTCTCTCTCTCTTTTCAAGGGCATGGTTTCCAATTGAGGGTTATAGCTGTGATTACCAGATGATATCTCTCAACACTAGGGACACATTGAGAATAAACTGCATTGCTTTTCATCTCTTTTCTGCCATAGGGATGAAGCAGTCTTGGATTTAAATATTAATTGAAATGGTTATGGTTAAAAAATGACACCTCATAGCCTAGGTAAATAATATATGCAAGGAGAAAGCAAATAAACAGAGAAAAAAAAAAAAGAATAGCACTTGAGCTGTAATAGAGAGTCTTGTTTTCCTTTCTACTTCTAGGTACTTCATGAACCTAACCTTTGTAATTCATGTTTAAATTGTCTCTTGATAATACTGTTCCATTTGAAAAAGCCAAGTTGTCAGTATTTTGTAAGAAATTCAGATTTTTAATATCTGTCCTGAAAGGGAGTGTTCCTTCTTGCACAACAAACTAAATCAATTTCTAGTTCTCTTGCACTTGGCTTTTCTCTCACTTGATTTATATCAGCATTAGTTCTATGCTGTTGCATGCAAATGAAGATGGAAAAAAAATATGAATAAGAAAAGAAACTTTGGCTTCATAGGACTGGCTTTGGAGTTCAGAAACCAGAATCCCCATTGCTTGTAGATGTGCCTTCCAGCTACTGAAACTGTAAATTCTGTATTGGGAATGGGATTTTAGACCTGCTTTCCAGATTTCTGCTGTTAGCATTAGGAGGGAAAAGCTGCAGGATTAAACAAAGCACTAGTTACTGGAGTATTTGCCACATATTTACTTGTAAATACTGTAGCACCATTCAATTTTTGCTCTATGACAATTTATATTAGCTAAATAACTTGTGCATTATGGGGTTTTTATGTACAAGCTGCAGTTTCTGTAAGTGCAGACATTTTATTGGGAGGAGGAAATAAAAGGTCTGAGGATGTTGACAGACAGTGCTTAACTGAGAATGATTTTCTATTAGGGACTCAAGCTTCTGGCTGGTAGAATATCAGTGAATGAAATATAGAACTTATGCAAAATAAGATTTTTCTTTACAAGAAAATCAGAAATATTAGGAACAATACACCATAGAACTGCTCCTTATTGGCACTGTGGGGCACTGTTTCTTTGACCTAGAGCCTTGTTGTTACAGACAGGCTACAGTACATGGAAGAGAACAGAGAAATCTTGCAGAAATTGTAACAATCTCAGAGTTCCATTCCACTCTCAGAGAATAAAAAAAAAGATTTATAATCTAATATTGAATTGATTGTACATGGTAACCAAGATGGCAATGGTGAACAAGTTTCCTTAGGTTTATTTGCAAAACAGTTAAGTGGTCATTCAGTTATCCCTTGCTCTTTTTAAAGGTGATATGAGGATCTGAGGAATTAGTCAGCTGCAACTAATCACAATGACATGTGGGGACAGCTTTATTTTTTCCACATTTTCTGTGGATATTTCTTAGGCAGATGAATTGGAAGTATGTACACTTATTTTTTTTCTTTTTCTTTTCTTTTTTTTCCAGAGCTAGGAAGCAGTTTGTAATGGCTCCAGTCAGGAGACTTTGTGAATTTTGATGACAGCTTTGGTCTGGCTTGATTTTTCAGGAAGGGAAAAGGAATAATGGTGTTGGCTTGAGCAGAAAACTCAGACTGAATTTGTGGATTCAATGAAGTTAGCAGTAGATAACAAGGAAAAGAGATGCATCCCCTCAGCAGTGGACTTAATAGCCAACTCCCAAGATTAGGAGCTGTAGGAATAAATTTTATCAGTGTTTGTTGTATTTTGAAAGGCTGTTTGAGGTCTTGGGCTGAGATCTGACTGAGGTCTCTACAACTCAGGAGAGATAAAGTTCTTGTGAGCAGTTTGGAATATGAACTGGGCAAGCTCTGTCTGCTAGGCCTCCATCTGACATCAGACCTTTTGTACTTCTAGGATTATTTTCTTAACCAGTTACTTCCCCATCTTCTTTTCCCCAGCCTAAGATGCTCATTCTTACTTACTTGCTTTTGTGCCAGCTTCTCAGTTGCATTATTCTAATGGCTTCTGTTCCTGCTCATTGAATGATTAACAGCTGGACAACTAAGAACTTCTATCTGGACTTTCCCATCAAACTATGGGGAAAAACAATCCCACATGTTCCTTCTGTTGGACACTGAATTTGAATGCAGATTATATGAAGTTGCTTTTTACAAAGTGACTGGTAACTTCATACTTGTTTAAAGACCTTTTCAAACTAGCTGTCCCCTACCCCACCTATTTAGAAGCTCATCCAGGAAGGGTGGTTTGTCTCTGCATGCTCCTTGAAAGAATTATAGAATTATAGCTAATCTCAGATGACCCATCAGTGGTGACCTACATGAAAATATTTTTAGCTGTAGGCTCAATAAACCTCTTAATGGCTCTTTAAGAAGGGATCCATGAAAAGGTTTTTCTGGATTTTTACATTTCCATGGGCAGACAGCCCTTGGATTATTGCTGTCAAGGGCTGGTTTTCACTGTTTACCTATTGCTAATAGATACTTTCTTTGAAGAGAACATACTGCTTGCAGCTGACAGCAGGAGAAAGTCCCTTGTTTAACAATATTTTCCCACTTTGAAAAGATTTTTGGACAGATTAATGGGGACAGAGCTGCAGCTTACGCTGGAGGAAGGCTGGAGTGCTGCCTGGTGTCACAGCAACAAAGCAAGGAGTCTGCTGCCTGCAGAGGCTAAAAGGCAAAGGGCAAGAAAGAGGGGCATTCGGAGACAGGCAGCATCATCCCCCAGCACTGCCAGGGGGAACAGTTGGACTCGATGATCTTCAAGGTCTCTTCCAACCAAAATAATTCTATGTTTCTATAAGTGGTAGCAGTCCTAATGCCAAGAAGATGATTGTCTTGGTAATGTAAACCCAGTTGGTGTCATGTTCTCTTCTAACAGCTATTGCCACGAGTCACCAAAAAGAGCAGGTGATGACTACAGAGCAGGTGCTCCAGCTTTCACCGCTACACGGTGTCATGAGGTGTCATGTCACCCTGCTTTGTCACAACAGGCTTCCTGAGCCTAGAGGCGGTGTCTACAAAACAGAGCTCCCACGACTAATCTTTGTGTCTTTCTCTCTAACCTTCACCATGGCCATTTTCTAGCTTTGGCTGGCTGGCTGTGTTCCTAGGCCAGCGTCTGCGCTCCCTACCCACACCAGTACATTTTAACACTCCAACTTCAGAGCACACAGCTGTCAAGCAAAGAAATAACCTCTCACCCTTACCCACATAGCAAATGGAAAACTTTATTTCAGTTGTTCCCTATTATAACCTTAATTATGTTTTCTAAACATAACATCAGTATCATAACATCAGTGCCCTTTTACTCAATCCTTGTGAGGCCTCATCTTGAGTACTGGGTTCAGCTCTGGGCCCCTCAGTATAGGAAAGACATTGGGGGGCTGGAAGGTGTCCAGAGGAGCTCCCAAGCTCCTGGGGGGCTGAGAAAACAATTTGTGTGAGGAGAGGCTGAGGGAGCTGGGCATGGTTAGTGTGGAGGAGACTGAGGGGGACCTCACTGACCTGACAGGAGGCTGTAGAGAGGTGGGTGAGGCCTCTTCTCCTTAGTCACTAAGGACAAGAATCAGGGGAATGGTCTGAAGTTGCAGCAGGGGAGGTTTAGACTGTATGTCTATCTGCTTCGATGGACCATCCAGAAATGATGGAACACTTTTGCTATGGTAGAAAGAGCACTGTTGCTGTGTCTGAAGAAGAAAACGTAAGAGCTTGGTATAGGACAGTGAGTGCTCTTCCTGGCACACATTGCAGTCCTTATGAACTTCTGTAACTTTGTTGTATTTCTTAGGAATAATGAGTATTGACCACATCTGTTTTGCAGTTCAATATATATTATCCCTTTTTAGAGAGGGTGAAGAAGGAGTTGATCTGCTAATTACCAGAACTGTAGTACAACTACTCCCAACATTATCTTCTGCTGAAGTGAGGAGCACAACTCAGCTAGATAGAGATGTGACACCTTTGAGACTGTGCTTTGCCAAGATTCACAGATTCACGGATATTAGGTGTTGGAAGGGACCTAGAAGATCATCTAGTCCAACCCCCCTGCCTGAGCAGGATCACCTAGACCAAGT
>JAOEGS010001780.1:13547-32575 GCA_025447755.1 Corythornis vintsioides
TGCATTGTTGGCTCATGGTCATCCCCCTGTCCACCAGGACCCCAGGTCTCTTTCTCCAGAGCTACTTTCTAATACATCAGCCCCCAGCCTGTACTGATACAAGGTATGTGCACACTGAGCAGAGGTGAGTGGGAAAGCAGTGGGCAGCAGGTTGGCAGACAGGGACAGTGCACCCTGTGGGGGTGGTCCATAGAAATAGGGAATCTTCTGACTCAACTTGACTCCAGTGAGATTAAACTTTATTATTTGGCCTTGAAATTGTCCGAAGCAAACTAACCTTGTTTCCTGGGTTAACCAAGGTAAATATTTAGTAGGAAAAGGACGATCACTGTATTTACTCCTATTTTTGCAATTCATTCCATGTGACAAGTCAGGGCCAGACCTATCACTGGGGTTAAAGTTGAATTTAAGTTTCTCCGAATGTACCAGCTGGGAATTAAGATCAGACTCTGGTTGTTTCACAACATGACTGACAAATCACTCCACAGCAAAATTCCCTAGAGCAAGAAAACATTCAACAGCTGGGAAAGAAGGCAGGGAGTGGTAAATATGGGGTGGTGGTGTGACACAGTGGCCTAGATTAGTAGAATAGAATGGATTAGGGAAAGGGAGAAAAGGATTTTATGCCTTCCCCAAGCAGAAAACAAGAATTTAAGGCCTGAGAAGGTGACAATTGCTGTTTTGTACACAAGTTAAGGTGGTTAAAGATGTAAACTATGGTCCACTGCAGAGCTTCTCAGAAGGCACTCATATGGACATCAGAAGTGTATCAGGGGGCATCTGTATGTGCCTGGGGTGTACAGAGAGCAGATCTGATGGTGGAGGACAGACCAAAAACCCTCCACCCTTTTGTCACTTGTCACAACAGAGACCAATACCACAAAAGGTTAGACTTCTGGAAGAACTGAAGGCATATGTAGCAGCAGTTTGTTTTTCATGATTTTTTTTTGGGTGAATGGCAGAAAGCAGAGCCTGGGAAGGTCAGTCCCTGTGCTAGAGGCAGCTGAGTGACCCACTAACCAGCTTTGGCTGCACTGTGCTGTGCCCTCTCCCTTGCACACCCAAGGGAGTGAAGCAGGGGCTGCCCACCAGGCACAAGATAAGATGATTACCAAACACGTCCGAGAGCTGCACTGACCCCTGTCTTAAGGTGAAGTTATGCTACAGAAAGAGCCAATCCACCAGCTGGTTCCTGTCAAGAAGGGAAAGACTGACACTGGTATTTTCTTAGCTGCCCCTTGCTAAGACAGTCCAGCTTTCTAACACAGCAAACTATTCACTTTTGTCTTTCTGAATTTATCTAAATGAATTGGCTAAGATTAGGATCAGATGAGTGGCAGGAGAATAAAGGTAAGATTGGGACCATACAAACATGGAAGCAGAGGGTGAAGGAACAGATAAACCAGGAACAGGACAAGGGGCAAAGGATGACATGTGGAAATATCAGGGATTGAGGAGTCCTTAGTCTTGCAATAGAGCAGAGCAGGGAGATATATCAGTACTCTTGGTCCAGAAGCTGCATGATTACTTATTTCAGAATAAGAAATCTTACAACTAATTATAAAATAGTGAGGAAGGTCCCAGAGTTTCCCTCTGCATGAGGGGATTGAGAAATCCAACTGAGAAAATGAGCTAAGTAACCATTACAAAAAAGGGACCAAGAGGACCCTAGGAATACATTCACATATATCTGTCGTGAAAGCAGTAAGTGTCTGTAGATGCCAATTAATATTATTACTGTAAGGAAAAGAGAGTTGGTTTAAGGTGAATAAAGGCTGTGATGTCCTATATGTGGCTCTTAGTTTCATTGTCACTGACCTGGTCTATATAGAATTATAGAATGGCTTGAGTTGGAAAGGTCTTAAAAGACCATCTAGTTCCACCCCCACTGTTATGGGCCCACCAGACCAGGTTGCTCAGAGCCTCATCCAGCCTGGCCTTAAACACTCCCAGGGATGAGGCATCCACAACTTCTCTGGGCACCATGTTCCAGTGTCTTACCACCCTTGTAGTAAAGAACTTCTTCCTAATGTCTAATCTGAATCTATCCTGCTCTAATTTAAAACCGTTGACTCTTGTCCTGTCACCACATGTCCTTTTAAAAAGTCCCTCCCCAGCTTTCCTGTAGCCCCTTCAGGTACTGAAAGGTGCTCTAAGGTCTCCCCAGAGCCTTCTCTTCTCCAGGCTGAACAACCCCAGCTCCTTCAGCCTGTCCCCATAGCAGAGCTGTTCCAGCCCCTGAGCATCTTTGTGGCCTCCTCTGTCCCCACTCCATCAGCTCCATGTCCCTCCTGTGCTGAGGGCTCCAGAGTGGGATACAGGGCTTCAGGGGAGCTCTGCCCAGAGCAGAGTAGAGGGGCAGAATCACTTCCCTTGACCTGCTGGCCACACGCCTTTTGCTGCAGCCCAGAATACAGTTGGCTTTTTAGGCTGCCAGGGCACATTGCTAGCTCATGTGAAGTGCTTCAGCAGGCAGCACACCCAAGTGCTTCTCTTCAAGTCTTCTCTTAATGTCTGCTCCCAGTCCACTCATCACCCAGCCTGTATTTGTGCTTAAGATTGCCCCGCCCCAGGTTCAGGACCCTGCAAATAGTAGAATTATTCAAATTAATGTGATTTAAGGTTTGGCCAAAGGATAGATTTTTTTTTTTTTAATTATAAATCAGTTTCAACTGAATTATAGACAAACATCCTAGAACAGTTTCTTCCTTCAGAAAACTCATTCTCATGGAAATAATAAATCAGTTTCAGCAATTTTAAATTATAAAAGAACAAAATAATTTCTTCCACTTTTATTATATTTAATAACCAATTTACTTCCAGTAACATAAAGTATTTAAACTCACTTGGTTTCAGCTCTGTATTAATATTAATTTGGGTCATATATTTTCATGTTACCAAAATGACTTATTCAGAGGGAATATTTCACTATTCACACTGAAACATTTCCAAATAACCCTTTATTTTCTTCAAAAGTGTATGGGCTATTCATGTAGCACTAGACAATGAACCCTGCAGTATGAATTTGACTGATCTGATTGACTCAGAAAAAGAAAACCAGCAAATGTACAATAAGAATATGTATGCATTTTTTTCTTGTTGAGAAACAACAAAAAAAAATCTGTATCAGTCAGCACTGACCTTAGAGTTGTCAGCATTTTAGAGTTATTTTTATAACTCTAAAATGAACTTAATCCACATGAAATGTCAAATTCCTGGATGAGCTACATGAGTTTGTTTCAGAATTACTCAATTATAACAAGGAAATGAGATGCTTGTATTTTAGCAGACAAATCTTGGGATGGGCTTCAATTTAAACAGCTCTGTTCACCAGAGTGTTTTAAATGACACCTTCCGTCTCTTCTTGTGGAAGTTTCTAGAATGATGCAGACTAAGATGCTAATGTTGCCCATGCAGATTGTCTCCAGCTGAAGAAATAACCTGTGTTACATTTTAAAGATCAATGGCTGGGCGGAAAATTGTTGTTTTATGTGCTCTCAAATCCCACGTCAATTTGTCCCGATGAGCTGCTTATAAGATTGTTGCACAACAGTTAAGAGAAGTGGTAAGTTCTGACAAGTGTTTCTTTGTAGAGAGGTGGTTGTTTAATGTTCTTTCACCATCACATCCTGTATTGTTGTGAGAAACCCAAGCCTTAATTCTCCAGAGTCTTATGCCTGTGCTTAAAGGATCTCTGGTCAAACAGAAGACTCACACTGACCTCACTCATCAATGTAAGATTGGAGTGTGGGTTTTGAGTGCACTCTAAGAGATTCCTTTTCATACAACTGTTTTAAGATTCAAATTTCACTGGGGGTACCAGGCAACTTCCCAGCATTTTACATGTAGAAGACAACTAATGTGACTACATAGATGTGTTTAATCTCTGCTCTCACTGTCTGCCCCTACCTTTGGTCCTCCTCTTTGCCCTTTCCTTCAATTGAGGATGAAGCAGGAGCCCCCTTCTCTGGAACATGTTCTAGTGGAAGAAGAGACTGGCACTAGTCTCCATTCTGGCATCCACCAGTAAGGATGGCATGTTTGCTCAGTATCATAGAATCATAGAATCATAGAGATGTCTGGGTTGAAAGGGACCTCTTGAGGTCATCTAGTCCAAGCCCCCTGCTGAGAGGAGGATCATAGCTCCCTCCTTCATACCATAGCTACCTGCAGCCTCTTCTAGTTATCCCCACTCCTCAGATGAAGTTCAGGCATCCATGCCACATATCACCTTTCAATTAATCCCTGCTGGCCTATTTTATGTGTACAGAACAACTCTTTGGTTTCCTGCTACAAGTTTTATACTATGTTTCCCACTGAAAAGCATCACTGATGTAAGGGGCACCACTCAAAACGTGTGTTACTCAAGCAGAGCAGTTTGCCAATTTCCAAAACTAAATGCAAATCCACTGCCAGATTTGAGATGTGAGTGTAATAATATGCAACAAGTGAAGATATGGACCTGGCATGTATTTTTTAATCCTACTACCAATTGTCGATTTATAATGGCATTGAAACAACTGGTGACACTGGATTTCTACAGTATATTCTTCCTGATTGTGAACTTCTGGATTCCTCGTTAAACTGGGGGCTTAATAGGTTCTCATTTTCTGCTTTAGATTATTTGCCTACTAAATATCTGGGTCATATCTAGTGCTGTCTATATGAAAATGAAATGGCAATTAAAACAACAAAAGGAATTTAGTATTTCCACCACCTCTCTTGAAAGACTCAATCCCAGTCTAACTTTAAGACTGTGCCAAAATTTTTTGTGAAATGGTGAATTCTTCAAAATGGGCTTCACAATAGCCAGAGCCTTGCACAGTTAGCTGCCTAAGATAACAGGGTGATGATGAAGATGGATGTTTAAGTCAGTGAGAGATGTATAGCTTAGATGCCTTCCTCACTGACCTTAAGTAACATCCTTCCTCTAATTACAGAAAGAAAAAGCTCTCTATTCCTCTTAAAGCAGAGCTAGAGGATAAAGAGCCTTCTCCAAGCCCTCCTCCTTGCACTTGAAAAAATGAGTAGATGTAGCACTTGCAGCTGTGGTCTAGTGGTTAGAGAGATGTTAGGATGAAGGTTGGACTTGATGATCCTAGAGGTCCTTTCCAACCATTATAATTCTATGATTCTATTCTATAATTCAACAATTAAAGCAGAGGTCCAGGCTGGGCAAGGCCATTTATGACAATTGCTGTAATACACCTGGTTGATCCACAGATGAAGCTGTAGGCAGCTCTCATGGTTTCAGCACCTCTTCTCTAGCTATGCTCTGGAATAGTTGCTCCAAATTCCCCAGGTCACCTGGCTTATATGTGCAGTGAGGAAGCCTGTCCACAGTGAGGCAAACTGCACAAACTCCTTTGGACAACTTCCTGTTACACTTGTGAAGTCCATGCTCCTTTTGTGCTGGCACTGCATGGTTCTGTCATCCAGCCTGTGTCTTGGTTTAGCCACCTGCAGCATGTGACTATTTGGTAAAATTTTCTTCATTTCAACAACTGGAAGGAAAAAATGGAAGAATTTCCAATCCCTGGTATTTAAAGAATCAAGTGAACCAGGACTACTTATAACAAAGGCCTGTTTTTATGCACAATGCATATGTTTATATCCCACCCACACACTCTGCTGACAGTGTGTTCAGCTCCATAATCTCCTCTCCAGAATTTCTTACCACATTGTCAAATGTTAAGTAGGGATTAATGCACAATAAGCAGCTTACTGATTACTATTTACACAAACAGTAATTTCCTTTTATTACAAATGTTTGTTAGTTCCACGCTGTTCTCATAAGTTTCTAACCTCTCAGGGGTGCTGAAGGAAAGGCCACTTGTTTCTGAGCCCACAGTTTCACTGAAGAATGGGAATCTCTGCAAGTAGGTAAACATAAAAGAATCTTTGTATGTGTTACCTGGCTGATAGATTGTTGTGATAACAGAAGATTCAAAACGCCTCGTAACTCCTGGGAATTATACTGCCAGAGAAATTGTTCCCTAGGTGTGTATCTATAGAATAATTCCCTAAATATTATTGCTCTTTGAGTTGGGAAGACAAATACGTAGTCTTCAGAGCAAAAATCAGGTTTGAAATGTTTTCTTCAGTCAAGACCAAGGAGAGGGCTTTGCTGAGAATCTGTCTCAGCAGCTGCTGTCAGCTCATTACCAGGCCTTTTTATTACAAGATATTAGGTCTTTAAGGTGCAACATTATTTGCCACCCAGCAGTTCCCAGATATAATAATATACCTAACTGTAATTAAAAATAATAATATAGAAATTACACAGCTTCAGAGATAAAACAGTAGTCCCACTGCAAACAGAAAAAGGCTCTGCAAGACAAGAGTTGAAAAATCTAACTCCTGTGTATATCTGAATTTCCTCCAGACTTTGTTAGCAATGCTCTTTCTTTTTCTTGGTTTTCCATCTTAAAGAATAACAAATTATTCAAAAGTAAGTAAAAATAAACTAACAAAGCAACTAGGTTGCAAGTTAGCAATGGGCATAAACATTGGTGTGTCTTATTTATATTTTATGTATCTGTAAAACTGCATGGGATCTTTTGCAATAAACTGTTGCCACATACATATCAGACCAGAATGTTATGAAACAAAAATAATGTGAAAATACAAAAATCAACCAAAATCCCAGACCAGGCTAATGTGAAATAATATTAGGTTATTTGTTCCATGCAATACTTTCAAAATTATGAAGAGTAAAGGCAACAGTTGTGACCTGAGAAGCAAATCTTAACTCTCAGGATTTATCTGTTTGAGAATGAAAATCACAGATCACAGCAAGGAATTCCAGAGCTAAAAATTTATTGCTTCTCTACCAAAACTAGTTTACACTGATTCACAGCCACCCTGCAATATCAAAATACACTCAGTGCTGGAGGGGTTTTTTTCCTGCTTTTAGAAATTAGAAATAAATTGACAAAGCAAGACTCTGGTCACAGGACTCGGGTGCTGTTTTCATTCCTTTCACATGAGATGGATAGCTCTTGATTGCTGTTGAGTGGATTACATGGCCTGTGGATTAAGAAGACCTGTGCCAGCAGCACAGTGTTGCCAAGCACGTGCCCCTTGCACTATGCTCTCCTCTACCTGCTGGCACTTGAAACATGTTATGACCCTGAGACCTGTTTACGAACAAGTTGGTCAAAGGCAAACGTGCTCATTGTTAGTTAACACATGTTTTGTATTTTAGTTAACACATGCTTTGTATTATCTATTATTAGAGAGATTTCAAAAAGCCTGGAGAGAGCCTGTTTCCAAAGGCCTGGAGCGAAAGGACAAGGGACAATGGTTTTTACATTAGAAAGGAGTGGATTTAGACTAGAAATAAGAAGTTCTTTCCCACCAGAGTGGTGGACACTAGAACAGGTTGCCCAGGGAGGTGGCTGAGGCCCCATCCCTGGAGCCATTCCAGGTGGGGCTTGAGGAGTCTCTGAGCAACCTGCTCTAGTTGCAGATGTCCCTGCTCTCAGCAGGGGGGTTGGATTAGATGAGCTCAAGATGTCGCTTTCAACCCAGACATTTCTAGGATTCTATGATCTTTTCTAAACTTGGATTACCTAATTTCTCTCTCACACATAACTTAGAAAGAAAAGACTTTCAAAATCTGGCCCTACTACCCCCATGTTACAGAGAAAATAGGAGTCTACCTCCAAAGAATGACTTTGAGTGAGATCCTAGCAAAAGGTATGTTAGATGGATGGGTTATTTTTTCATTTTTCCTTTAAAAAAGGTTCATGGCAGGAGCCTACAGAGAACTCCAGAGGTTGCTTTATCTGAGTTTAGAGTTTGTAGTGTTCCTTTCATACAGATCTTCATAGTTGATTTCCCTTTGCCCAAACTGGAGCCTGTTAGTCCACAACTAAAACTCTGAGAACAGACCTCTTAACTGAGTTCAAATCAATCATTAGGACTATTCTGTGAAGCTTGGAAGCTTTGCACTAAAATTATCCAGAGTGTCAGCATCTACTATATTAAATGTGTACAAACTGGCTTTTGAGATGATACTCTTAAATTTCTACAGCTTTACTGTGCACTACCATGATCATCAGACTGTTAATCCAAACCCTCAAATCTTATTCAAAACACTAGAAGATGAGGCCCAAGGGAAAAGCATTTCACTAAAATGACCTACTTTCCATCTCTCTCCAAAGAAACCCAAGTATTTAACTTGAGAACTTTGCAAGCTTAATGGGCCATGATATGCTACACAAAGAGAGAAAAAAAATCCCCACAAATTGCCTCTGTTGGTATCACTGTTTTAAACAGAACTGGAATCCAATAATGGAACAAGAAATTTAGTTTCTCTGTGAAGGTCAGTATAGAGTGGAGTGAGGGTATTTCAATTGGTGCTGCAAACAGATTAAAAACTGTGAAAACTTATTATGGCCAGGAAAAAATGTAAACATCCTTTCCTCCTCCCAGCTCTCCAGTGTACAGCCCTGAAGCAGAAGTCAGCGAAGAGAGAGAGGCAGTGTGCACATGGTGCCTTGTCACAAGGGATGAAATGGGATTCCTTTTCCAGGTTGTGATCAGTGTCTGTCCTCATTTTACCTCCTGCTGACACTCAACACCTCTCCATTCCTGCCCTGTGGTTCCTTGTGCATTTTAAACAGTAAAGTCTGTTTAACAGCCTGCTGGCCACTGAGCCAGTGGCCACTTCCACTGGGGGGAAGGCTGTGGATGTTATCTACTTGGACTTTACTAAGGCCTTTAACACAGCATTCTCGTGGAGAAACTGGCGAATCATGGTGTAGACAAATGTACTCTTCACTGGGTTAAAAACTGACTGACTGGCTGTTCCCAGAGAGTGGTGATTAATGGGGTGAAATCCATCTGGCTGCCAGGCACCAGTGGTGTTCCTCAGGGATCAGTTTTGGGGCCAGTCTTGTTTGGCATCTTTATTGATGACTTGGATGTGGGGATTGAGGCACCCTCAGTCAGTTTGCAGACAACACCCAGGTGTGTGGGGGTTTTGATCTGCTCGAGGGCAGGAGGCTCTGCAGAGGGGCTGGGCCAGGCTGGATCACTGGGCCAAGGCCAATTGTCTGAGGGACAATGAAGCCAAGGGCTGGGTCCTGCATTTTGGCCACAACAATTTCAGGCTGCAGGAGGAGTGGCTGGAAAGCTGCCCAGCAGAAAGGAACCTGCAGGTGCTGATGGACACCCAGCTGAACATGAGCCAGCAGTGTCCAGGTGGCCAAGAAGGCCACCAGGATCTTGGGCTGGATCAGGAACAGTGTGGCCAGCAGGAACAGGGCAGGGATTGTGCCCTTGTGCTCAGGCCTTCTGAGGCCTCATCTTGATTGCTGGGTTCAGCTCTAGGCCCCTCAGTATAGGAAAGACATTGAGGGGCTGGAAGGTGTCCAGAGGAGCTGCCACGCTCCTGAGGGGTTGGGAGAACAATTTGTGTGAGGAGAGGCTGAGCGAGCTGGGCATGGTTAGTTTGAAGAAGAGGAGGTTGAGGGGGGACCTCATTGACCTCTACAACTCCCTGACAGAAGGGTGTAGAGAGGTGGGTGAGGCCTCTTCTCCTTAGTCACTAATGAGAGAACCAGGGGAATGGTCTGAAGTTGCAGCAGGGGAGGTTTAGATTGGATATTAGGAATAATTATTTTACAGAGAGAATGGCGAGGCAGTGGAACAGGCTGCCCAGGAAGGTGATGGAGTCATCATCCCTGGAGGGGTTTAAGAAATGATTTGACATGATGCTTCAGGACATGCTCTAGGGCAGGTATGGAGGGAGATATTTGTGTTTTTATTTCTAATGGTTGGGTATTTAGGTATTTTGTTATTGTAGGTATGGTTCGACTGGGTAATCTAGGAGGTCCTTTCCAACCATGATTATTCTGTGATTTTCCTTCTGGTCTGCCTAAGTAGGATGATAGTACAGGATAATCATACAAAGGTAGCAAAATGAATCCCTGACATTGATTATAATTTCTGTGACAGATTGGCAACTTCGGGGAATGTGAACAGGAGTTACCTGAATAACAGGCAGCACAACTCATACTTTTTCTTTCCTACATGCACCAAAACAAGAAGGTTAAACTAGCAGCACCCCATGTAAGGGAGTGTAAGCAACCCATTGGTTTTGGTCTTTGAATCATTTTAAGGAGAGAAGAACAGGGATTTCTATCATGAGACAATGTTGCATTGTTCACCATAAGGTACCTAACCTGTGCCAACAAATGCTTTGTGCTTTTTCAGAGAATTTTCACAGTAGAGCATTCCCAAAAAGGTGTTAGGCAGAGATGAGGCCCTGATGGGTTTTAGATTAGGTAGATTATCACTTGATAAGGCCAGAATAATTTCACACACATATGACACACTACTAGAAAGTTAGGGCAATTTCCCTGGGCTCCAGAAATTCTAGTAGGTGCTTCTTCATCCTTCTGAAGAAGTGTTAGGCTATTGATTTGGTTTAGCATTTCATAAATCAGGCTTCTCCAACTTCCAAATTGGCCTTACTGAGTGATACTGAGCCAACTTCACTGCTGTATCCACCTCCCCCAGGAACATGGCTATTCTGATATGTCAATCTCTTCTAAAATGCTTTATGAAAAGAGATCAAGGATTACTAATGAACCCCTAAAAGTCAAAAAGATCATAGAGAACATTTGCTGTTTCAAGCAGGGTTTAGCAACTAGCTCTTGGAGCTCATATCCTCTTTCCAATGACAGAAATTCTCATCAGCTTCTCAAGGCTGGAGAAGATCTCAGAGCTAATGACTTGCCACTTGTCCATTAGTGCTCTTCTTACCTCCTGATAGTTCTGTGTCTTGTCTGTTTCCTTTATATACATATATATATATATATAAACACTTAAGCCTTCAGCTAGACTAGACCCTTCTTCTAAGGAGTTAAAGGCAATTTCCAAGTGAACTATCAGCTTCTCTCTTCTTTTACAGTAGATTTAATCTGTATTTTAAGAAAATGACATGCCTAAACCATAATTAACGTACTAGCTAAATGGAAAGGATTAAGAGAAAAGCTTTTGGTGTTTAAATGCTGGACAGATGGCACGCCTGCTGAATTTACATGCCATACATTGGGTTGGGTTGAGATCTGTTTACAGACGTTTGTTAAGGAGTGTGCTGGGTTCTTGGTAGATTGTAGATTTTCATCACCTAGCCTTTCAGGTCTTACTTCATATTCCTGGAGTTATGGGGAAATGACTGTATTCATTAAAGGATTTAGGATAAGTCTGCAACACAGATTGCAGCATGATTTATGCAGTGATACTTGAGATAAAAATGGGATCATATTGAAACTGCATATTGTCCAACAGCAGTAGGGTTAGTTGGTAATGCCTGTGATGAGGTTGCATCAGCTTTCTCAGATGTCCTAGATTTTAGAGATATCTCCAAGAGCTTTATCCTAAGCAGCTATGTGCAGGGCAGCTAAATCTTTAATTGGAATTAAATTAATAACCTGAAATATATGGAGGGAAGAAAAAAAAAAAAGGAAAGAAAAAGAAGGGATTCTAAGAGGTTTTGGGAGGAAAGACAATTATCTTTACAGGGCTGGAGATAACAGGGAGATGAGATAGCCAGTGATTATCCAAAGGTTCAGTGTGTCAGACTGATCCACCTTTCTGATGAGACAGCTGCTTTTGCTGGGAAGGGAAGTGGGATCCAGCCTGTCTATATGTACTCTATATGTACCTCAGCTGATTGATATTTATTTTTTTCCAGCATGAGAAGCTATTTGCTAAACCGGAGATGCTGCAGTGAAGAAATTGCAAGATCTGTGTGGGAGCAGCCCAAGGAGATAAAAACAGGTACTGAAAAAGAATAGGCATATGCAGGAAGGGCAGCCCAGTGTTGGGACAAACCTAGTGTTGTGTACTGGGGAACTGCAGTACCTTAAAAAAAGTATCTAAACTGAGATGGGGCAGAACCTGGATTAATCAGATGATCATAATATAAGTAATCAGAATCAGTGATTCAGCTTCCCTAGCAAAGATTACGTATGGCTTTAGTGAAACTCCATCTGAAGGACTGGTTCCAGTACTGGTTGGGAGCATTTGTAGCTCCTTTCTCATGAGAGGAAGCTCAGGTCTCTAAGTTGTCACAGAATGCAGGGGGTCAGGGAATAAGGCTCATCACTCCAAACATTGTCAGGGAGATACTAATGTAAAAGGACAAAGTACAAAAGCAGGTTATTATGAACTGGCCCTGTATCATTTTTACAGTAAGACTCCTCCTAACTATTAATGAAACGAGGTTCAGAAACAACCTTCTAGTGACTGTTTAAGGATTTAAAAAAAAAAAAAAATTAAAATGGAGTTGCTCTTGACCAGCAAAACTGAGATCAGCCCTGAAAAATCTCTTGATGGGATAATACTCTGAAAAAACCCTGCTCCCCTGCCATTTAATTGTCTCTCCCTGTCAAATTTCAGCAGATGTTCAGAAATGCCCCTCTGTGGACACCTCAGTGGCTCTTTGCCAAAAACATGGATTAAGAAATTGAAGTCTCTGTTAGTTAAGCTCTGAGTAAATAGCATGAGAGCACACCTGGAGAGAACATAAAACACAGCAGAGCTGGCCCTTTCCTTTAGAAGGGAATGGAAAAAAGATAAGGGTCACAGTCACCTTTCTCATGAAATAAGACTCTTGTAGCAAGTGTGGGATGTGAGTTCCTCTCTTTTTTCAGACCCCTTCTTCCCTGTGAACTGAAATGGGTACAGTGTCACACCTTCCTCTTCCTAAATGACAGGCAGGGTTGGATTTAGGACACTCTCTGCTCTGCTCCTTGAAATAG
Source organism: Corythornis vintsioides (assembly GCA_025447755.1). Taxonomy (NCBI): domain Eukaryota; kingdom Metazoa; phylum Chordata; class Aves; order Coraciiformes; family Alcedinidae; genus Corythornis; species Corythornis vintsioides. The sequence continues at coordinate 26,327 of JAOEGS010001780.1, forward strand.
TAAGACAATGAATGGAAGAAATGCATGGCCTAACAAGAAAGAGTTGGCTGGAAAGGTAAGTTAGAAGTGGAAAACTGGAAGGATGGGCCAGTGGTGCTCACTTAAAAGCAGAAACCTGAGTTCCTCATCATAGTGTTTTGTCTAAGGCATGTTCAAGATCTCCCGGGTAAAATTGTCTAGTGATTGCTTCAAGCCCACTCAGATTGAAAAGGACTCTGAATCCTGCTCTCTCTTCCTGGCATTGTGCTTCCTATTAATAAAAAAAATGCACAACACAACCTCTCCAAGATGTTTGGAAAGTATGACCTCCTCTCAGACTCCTTCCACATGTTTGAAAAGCCCATTGTTATGTTGGTGCATGCAAGCAGCTAGAGGTTTTCTGCAGCACTGAGTGAGGCAATTCAAGCCTAGATTTCAGACATGCTATTCTCTGCTTTGTTTTTTCTTTTTCATAGTCCTGCTCTGAGGAGGTCCCTGCCAGGCACAGTAATTGTTGTGAATTCCCTCTGAGCCACTCAATCTCCACTAGCATTACAACAGGAACCTAATGGAAACTGGGATTTGTGGTGATGGAGAGGAGTCACATACAAATACCAGTTCCTCTTAAACCTTTTAGAAGAAACCAGCACCTTTTACAGGGAGCTTAACCCTGCCTGGATGTGTTCAGATGCCTGTAAGGCCCTCAGAGTATTTGAACAGGGAATATTTAGGCTATGTTTCTGGCCTGCAGTGCAGCACGCCACAGAAATACCTGAGCCAGTAGTGAGGAAAATAGTCTGCAGAGCTGAAAGCAGGATGGTGTTGCTAAACTTGATGCAGACAAGAGTCAGCACAGGTCAATACCACCACAGCTCCTTCTTCATACAGGAATATTAAAGAGCAAATGGACATATTTCACACGGTGCTGTGCTAATGTATATGCTTATTAATCAGTTGCTGCCAATTACTCTGTCAGTGTCCTTTGGATTTTTCTGGAGTTTTTAAGGTGCTTAAAGATGCTATAACGAGACTTCCAGAAGTCCATCAGTACTGGATGCCTGGTTTTAATGGATCAGTCAGCTCGGTACTGTTGAAACTCATTATTAGATTACACTGTTCTAGGCTTGAAATGGCATTTGGCTGTTTTGCTTGTGCTTCTGTGGGTAAATTGCTGGTAGAACATGAACACAGAATTGTGTAAATTCATGGTTTGAGGTACTAAAAAAAAAAAAAAAGATTATTCTGTTATCTTCCCTTTATAAATCTATTAGCATAAGGAATTTACCTCTTTTCAAGTTTATTACAGTATTAAACGGCACTTGCTCTTATGTCATAGAGTACAAAAGAGTGAACACTCTCGCAGAGTCGTCGGCTTTTCGGGTCAGAAGACTAAAGGCCGCGTTTTTAGTGTTACCAGAGCCCAGCTGCTGCAGCCGCAGCTCACCCAGTCCGGGCCCTCCCCGCGACCTGCGGCTCTGGGTGGGGTGTGCGGGGCGAGCCCCGTGGGACCAATCAGTCGCTGGCTGGGAGCCGGGGACGGGAGGGGCTGGCGGACCCGCGGAGGCTGCACAAGGGGGGGGGTGCGCTGAGGCATCCGCGGCCGCGCCACGCGGGAAGCCGGTCACGCACCGCCGCAGCCTCTCACCCTCCCTCTGACGAGGCGGGTGGGAGCGAGAGGGGGCGGAGTGTCCTTTGCATCTCCCCTCGGATTGGCTGGAGGCGCTTTAGGGCACCGGGGCGGGGCGAGGGGGAGCGTGAGGGTGCTGCGGTGCGGGGTGGGGTTGCTGGTTAAGCTGCGGGGCTGCCTTGCCGCGCGTGCCAGCCCGCTCTAGGCGCTCGCTCGGTGGCCGCGGGAGCCGCCTCTTCTCGCTCGCGGCCCGCGCGTCGCCCGCCGTGACGATGCTGGACCACGAGCGCGGCTGGAGCGTCTCGTTCGCCGGCTGTGGCTTCCTGGGCGTCTACCACATCGGAGCCGCCACCTGCCTGCAGGAGCGCGCCCCGCACGTCATCCGCGACGCCCGCCACATCTACGGCGCATCCGCGGGGGCCCTTGCCGGCGCCGTGCTCGTCGGAGGCGGCTCTCTGGGTTAGCGGCTCCGCGTTCTGAGGGGAGCGGGCTGAGGGGCCCCGAGGGGAGGGCGAGACGTAGCCCGTGCCGCCTGCGAGAAGGGGCGGGGAGGGGGGTCCCGGCCCCGGCCCCGCAGAGAGTCTGGGCTTGCTGGCACTGCGGGCTGACGGGGATACCCGCGGGGTTGGCGGGTTGAGCTGGGCTGCCCTGCCCTTCCCGGCGGGGTTGCCTCTCTTTCTAATTCTTTTCTGCCCCCCCCCCCCCCAAGGAACGTGATACGGTTTACGACATTAAATTCGAACGGGCTATACAGCCTGTGGGTACGGAGCTCTCCTTTCTATTGCCCTACGTCTCGTCCTGGGAGCATCTTTCCTGCGAGCTAAACCCCCAAAAGTCGCGTTTTCTTGAGGGCGGGGGAAGAGACAGGTGGCAAAGTTACCGCGTCTTCATCTTCGATGAATATTTAGCAGCCTTCCGGGCCCCGGCAGCGGTCTTGGCCGTGCCTCCTCCTATATTAACTCTTGTGTAGGGAAACGGTCTACCCCAGGGATAGAGACGTGAATCCGCCTGTGCCTCCGCCTCGCCTCGGCGTTGCAAACCCCGGGTTGATGATAACTTGAGGAATTAAAGTCTTGCGAGTGCTGGAGGGGGATGTAGCACAATCCTGACACCCTTCAAAGCAAGCAAGACTAACCCCGTTATCAGTTGCAACCAAAATATTTACATTTTAATGCATCTCTTCTGTAGTTCTGTAGCTCATGAAGCCCATGAAGCTTCAGTTAGCTTTAATTTCCTTCCTCTAAAGGTTCTCCTTTCTTGGGGTAGGCTAAGAGTTAAGGTCAGGGCTTAGGTTAGCTTTAACATGCTTTTCCTCTTTAACCTGTGCGCAGTGTATGTTGCATAGGTCACTTGGGTATATGAGTAGAAACGGTGGCTTGATTAAAATCTGATTTTAATTGTGATTTAAGTAGAAGAGTTAATCTTGTTTTATATTTGTAGTGGATAAAAGATGTTAGTTTGCAACTAAATATAGTCTCTCCGGTGAAGTACAGGTTTATTTTATAGCAGTAGGAAAAGTATATCTTGCTTTTAGGTATGAAGGGCTCATGAGAACCAAACCATACACTTAGCTAGTGAATTAGACAAGCTTGATACAAGTAAAATACCAAGTTGTTTAGGATAGTGACTGGCATGCAGTTAAAAAAAGTCTGTGAAATATCTAGAAATCTGAAAATTATTTTCCTTTTAAATCAAAGGAACCCACTAATAAAAGTTGACTAGTTCAAAACCCAACACAGGTTTTGTTAATGGTACCCTTAATAGGTTTAAAATGAGAAGGTTTGGTAAATTCACATTTAATCTTGCTTCTAGATGGGTGATTATTGTGAATTTAGAGAGGGTTTGGGTTTTGCCTTTAAATTTCCAAGGGAACATGCTTTTAAGCACATGTTGTTTACCTGAAAGTATGTGTTACTAACAACTATTAAAATTTTTAGCATTTCTTTTTAATTGAGGCCTGCAAACTTTAAATTATTTGCTTGCCTTTCCCTTCTTACATGAGATTTTGACTCTAATAGAATAGGTGGTTTGTGTGCAGTCACTACCCAAGGTACTGTATTTCATATGCAAGTGTATTTCTCTTGGAAACCACTAGGGAATGTTGGCAGACACTTCAAAATCTGTAAAAATACACTGTAAAAATCTGTGAATCAATGTAAATTCATCCAATTGAGAAGTCAGGACTTGACAGGATCCAGACCTGAGTTAGTACACTTATTGGTGCACATAAAACTGAGTGTTTTTTACTAAAGAATTTTTTTACTAAAATTAATGTGCAGATTTAATCTCTTCACAGGTTTGTAGCCGGATGTTTGAAATAAAGGGCTTTTCTTTGTGCTTCATGTTGCATAGACAAACAGAGTCTAAGTTTGAATAAATGTAGACATTAGGTATTGAATTGGGAGGGGGGGAAGGGAGGAAAAAAAAATACACTGTACTTTTCCAGACTGAGGAAAACATGGTCAGCTATTCTACTTTATTTTTTAAAGATAAAAGGTTTGTTGGGGGCTGTAAACATGTCAGGTTTTGCTCTGTGGGAAATGTGCAAATGTTCTTAATTGCCTGTAAAATGTCTTTTACTGACATAAGCCTATATTTGACCATGACCACTGAATCTACATCTAAATTGTTTGCTGTCTTTGGTGGCGGGAGGTGGTGCCAGGGTAACAAGTTATCAGCAGATTCAAGTCTTTGCTTTGGAAGGGTGGAAAAAACTGTAAAACTGGAGCATATCTGATACCTCAGATTATTTGAGATACTGTTGAACATAGACTTTTATTTACTGTGCCAAGACAAGAAAGGTTTAGGTATTGCTATTTGAGGGGAGGAAATGGGATTGTAGAAAGATAATTTGTTTGGAAATTCATCTGAATTTAAAGGCTTAAGAAAAGTTGTTTGCAGTGCTCACACTTTGTAAGTTGAATCCTATTTAATCTAGGAGTCTGTGCAAGTTAAAATATGCAAGTTCTCAAGTACTTTTGGATGATCTTGTAGTGTAACACTTAGGGTAATAACCTAGTATTTTGCCCTTCCTCCCCACCCCCTTTCCTCTACCAAGTTGACAAGCTTCTTGGGCAACTTCCTCCAAGGATGCTGTGGAGAAGTGTGACAGTGAAAATCCAAACAAAACATTGCACTTAGATGAGCTGCTGTTCTTACTGTGACGGGGTGTGTGGTGGTTAAAATTATTTTTGTGTTCTTTGGGAACATCTGTGCCTTATGTAGTGGTTTGATCTAGTTCCCAAATGCTGATTTAATTGGTGAAAAAAATTGCATGTCTGTTACAGGTTGGTAAAAATATACCTATGTAGGTGTAGAGCTGCATGAGAGGTGTTAAATTCTACACTTTCCTTACATAGAATCACAGAATGTAGGGGCTGGAAGGGACCTCTGGAGATCGAGTCCAACCCCCTGCCAGAGCAGGGTCACCCAGAGCGGGCCACACAGGAACAGATCCAGGTGGAGTTGGAAAGTCTCCAGAGAAGGAGACTCCACAGCCAATGGACAGCCTGTTCCAGGCTCTGTCACCCTCACAGTGGAGAAGTTTTTCCTCATGTTGAGGTGAAACTTACCATATTTCACCTGCTCCCATCACCACTTGTCCTATCCCAGGGACAAATGAAAAGAGTCTGGCCCCCTCTGCAGGGTGGGTGTCAAGCAGATATTTGTAAACATTAATAAGATCCCTTCTCAGTCTTCTTTTCTCCAGGCTAAACAGCCCCAGGTCTCTCAGATTTTCCTCATAAGAGATGTTCCAGTCCCTTCAGCATCTTTGGACTCTGTCCCTCTTGAACTGATGAGCCCAGAACTGGACACAATACTTCAGACATGGTCTCACTAGTGCAGAGTAGAGGGGGAAGAGACCCTCCCTTGACCTGCTGCCCATACTCTTCTTCATGCACCCCAGGAGACCAATGGCCTTCTTGGCCACAAGGTTCTGGTGCTGTTGCATGGATAACTATTGTCCACCAGGATGCCAGGTGCTTCTCCATGGAGCTGCTTTCCAGCAGGTGAAAGTGTAGAACTCATTGAGGAATTTGTTACCTGTTGTGTTCCAATAAGCCTGTTGTAATCTAATTTAACGTCTTGCATGCTTTCTAAATTTCCCAAGAATAAGGTTTCTAGCATCTGGCTGGCTCTGAGTTTATTTTATCCAGACTCATAACCCACTGCTTTAAAAACTTGGCCTCCTGATGTTGCCTTTATTGTGTTTATATGAAGACAAATGTGCAATGGTGTTGATGTGAAGATGCTGTGTTTAAATGAAGAGAAATGGTGCCAGCAAGTCCAGTAAGTGTTGCTAGCTGTGACGGACCCAGGTACTCTTTTCTGCAGCAGCCCCACTGTGGACCTTCAATCTGTGACTCATGCACTATAGGTTTTTATGGATGTTGCTTATGGAAGGTTCCTCAGCTTTATTTTTTCTTAAAAAATGTGTTTTTGGAATGAATAATTCCTAATGGAAGCATCCTATTTGGGTATTTTACACCTATAGTCTACATATAATTAATTTAGTTTCAAGATTTTTACCCTGAGTTCTATTTGAAAGTCTAAAGTTACTTTTCCCCCCCCCCCCCCCCCCTCCCCAAAAATTCTTAAATATGTTTTCACACAGTTTTTATATTTTTATAAACTCTTCTATT
>JAOEGS010001781.1:12849-85643 GCA_025447755.1 Corythornis vintsioides
TTTTTTAAAACTGCAAATTGATAAAGGCAATGAAATAATGATCAATAGCATGTATCTCTCAGGCTGTTTCTGATCAACATAGCCAATTTTCTAACATTTAACATTAAGTAAGGGTGAGCACATCTTTGGAAGGTAGACAGCTCGAGCTGCTAAATCCTAAAATATGTTATTCCTAGAAAAAAACAACCAACCAACCCCCCACACGAAAACAAACAAAAAAACCTATAACAACAAAACCTCAAAATAAAACTATCCCATTAAATTAAAACAAAAATACCAAAGCAGAAAACCCAAAACACAGCACAGGAAGCTTCAGAGTTGCCAAACGAGATCTTTAAAAGAAAAAGGTTCCTCCTCCCTAGACAAGGAACCCTCCAGACCTTCAACATAATAGCTACTGCCTAAAACATTAAGATATTTAAGAATACTTTCTTATGCTTTGACCTTCAACTGACACAAATGAAACACATATTGTTCAAGTACTAGGGAGTGTTTTGTTTTTCCACACTGGGAACTTTAAGAAGTTAACTGAACCCATGAATATGCAAGTCTGACAAGAAGGTTCCACATGAACAGGCCTCCTAAAGCAAACAGCCATGGTCCTTGCCAGAAAGCAAGTTATTAGAAATTCCCCTGCTGAAAAGGAACTTAAGAATACTACAGAATTTCCCCATCATGTAGTTTCAGCTTTTCCTTCTTTGTGCTCCTGTCATTGTTTTCCCCAAAAGTGCAGCCGTCAGCCCTTGACAGCTTTCCTCCTCAGACTCCATCTCATTCAAGCTGCCAGAAACTATTTCCTCAGCAGGAACTGGATCCATTTATGACAGTTGCTAGCACAGGGACTCTGGATCTTCTGTGATGTGTTTGCTTATCGATAATTGAAAGCTGGCAAAACACATTGCAAGGCAAGTTGCTTAGACAAGGTATCTATCACCACAAGGTATCACACTGGTGTCACCACTGGGTCCTTACCTTGGTGCCTCATCATTAAGTGCTTTAGAAGCCATGGAGTCCAGCACACTGCATGTGCTCATGCTTTGTTTGGAGATTTTTAATCAAGTGTACTTCCTTAGCTACAGGCAGAGAACCTTCGTCATGGTAGCACGTTGATAGAGAAGGATAGCCATTATAATCAGGAACATTTCTGTTAGAGTAATGGTGAGCATTACTTTAGCTGGTTGCTAACAGTAAGTACCAGATTTTCTGTACAGTAGTTGATGGCTGAGTTGGAAGTGCATGGTTCAGGTAACTAAGTACTGTTGCAATCACAGGGGGATGGAAGGGACTCATGGAGACCATCTCATCCAACCACAGTGCTCAAGCAGGGTGTCCAGGATCACATTGTCCAAGGAAGGTTTGGAATCTCTCCAGAGAGGGAGACTCCACAACCTCTCTGGGCAGTCTGGTCCATGCTCTGGGATCCCCACAGGAAAGGAAGTTTCCCTCATGATCAGCCGAGAGCACAGAAGAACAGGAAAGTCAGAAATAATTATCTCTGGATATAGTAAAGACCATATTACATATCACACCCATGCTGCTGCTGAATACAGGGATGTTAACTGCAATTAAGATCATCTAGAACCACAGACATATTTTCTATTCAGTACTTGCAAAAAATGTGTCATGACTCCCTTCCAGTTAGAGGAGGATTCCAAATGTTACAACAGCTCAGCTCATTAGCTTCAGTTTTCTCTCTAAAAGAAGAGAGGTGAAGTTGAAGAACTGACATTTGTTACAAGTGCTCTCACCACAAAAAGGGTTTCTGAACATCAGGAACTTCCCCACACACGCACATTTCCAGGGCTTACCAAGACCTTTGTTTAGGTCTATGGGGTGAAAGACAGCACAGAGAAGTTTAAGCAACAATTTCAAATGACAGCACTGCCAGAAATTCATCAGTTTACATCAAATGCTCAAGGATTCCTCCATTTAGTAATAAACTTTCACTTAAGTGAAAGAATTGAGGCAGGATTTTGCAAACCTGCAGAAAAGATAACACAACCACATGTCATTGCCCACGGTAATTCTATCTCAACCATCGTTTTGATATTCAAGCACAGCAAGCACAGTATTGTCCCTCCCTACAATCTTTCTTGTTTGACGAGTGATTTACCCACCGTGGACCACTGAGTGGAGCTGAGATTCAGTGTTGGGCAGATCAGATTCCGTCCAGCTCAAGGTCTTACATGAGTAAAGATGAAGACATTCTCAAGTACCTCACTGAATCTGATCCTACACATTTTTCTCCTATCAACAAAGGAAGTTAATTTTCTGGCAAAGACTATGGAAATTCCAACACAGAAAAAGCTAATGAGAAAAATTTATTGCAGTAGAATTTATCACAGGACTTAACATTTCCCAAGATGAGTCATGGACTGAAATATTATAGCCAAATTTTACATTTGTATTATGTAAAGCTATACATCAAGGAAAATTGCCTTATTTTTGACAGATTTCACAGCAAACAGAATTGCATTGGTGTGTTTCAAACTATCTAGACTTCAGGATGTGCTAAACACCTGTGATATGTGATAATGAAGGGATATGAAACTAGCACTTCAGCCTGTGCAGCACCTCTTCCAGCACCACTATACACCTAGCTGCCTCCTACACTACATGACCATTGCATTGCAGATGCTCAGCAGCTAGCAGATATACTCTTGGAGCAAGTCACTGACACAGGAGAACAAATAAACTGAAAGGAGAAGAAAGGTTCAGCCTTGTGCAAAAGGCTCATGAAGGCTGTGAGGGCTGCATGTTGAATGATGTACAACACACCCTTCCACAATAGTCTGTGCTTAGTGACTTGTGACAAAAATCATTCAGTCTAGAGTAGAGTAGATGACTCATTCATCTTTCCTAGTTGCCCCTAAACTGGGGAGCTTGTAGTACTGGACATGCAGTGTTCAGTGTATTTCAATGGGAAATCTAGGGTTCAGAGCACACAGACATGCCAAGGGCATTACATAAGTTACCTCTGCTGACCCTACTGTATCCTGTGCAGCATAAAATCCTCCTTTACCTCACCTCAATACTTAAGCCAGGCAGTAGCAATATTTTTGGTGGAGATTGTTACTTAGTCATGTGATTAAAAAATTACCATCTATAAATCAAAGTACTTCCCACCCCCTCCAGCAAGTAGGGTTATTGTCCCTTTTGCAACTGGGTTTCTTGGGGAAAGGACACTGTCCAGAGGCAGAAGACAGACTGTGTGGCAGCACCAAGAAAATAACCACGTCTTTCATCACATCCTTTAGCCAAGGTGTCAACTGAAGCAATGGGGAGATACCAAATCTGAAAAAGCCTCTGAGTCTTCCCAATTTTTATTTTGTGAACAGAAAAGGTTTGGGGTTGGGTTTTGTATTTTATTAAAATGTGTTTTTACTAAGAATATATCAGGAATGCTCACTTAGGTAGAGAGAAAAGAAAGACGAGTCAACCCACAAAGTTATCTGGATGCTTTACAAGTTGAACCAAGCCAGATCTTCCCTTTAGTCTCATTCTCCAAAACTATGGCAACACATTTTTAACTGGGAGCTTTACATAGAAATGAAGTGTTTCTCTCCAATATAGTGTAAAAGAAGCCTGCATGTTTTCTGGGTAGTATAAAATGCAATAAGTGCTCTTTAAATGTAAAATACTCCAGGCTTGTTCCATTTTACAGACCTAGAAGGCAGAGGGATAGGAACATGGCACTACCATGCACCCATCTGGTTCACTGGCCAAATGTTACTGATAAAATGTGAAGTGACAACATCTTCCTTCACACCCACAAAAAAGGTCAGTGTCAAAGTAAAGTCTTGGTTTAACTGGCAAAACACACGAGAAACCATCCAATTAGGTCACAGAAGCTAAACTAACATGGTTAAAAATCAACTCTTTCCAAACCACCACATATGATGGCCACTGTAAGACTTCTCTGTGTTCAAAACATGAGCAAGAACAGAAGTTCAGTCAAGACAAATGCAAACAAGAAGAATTCCTAGTTGGATGAAAAGTTTAAAGGAGGCATTGTTTCCTTCCCCAAATAGGAAGCAAGAGCAGAGTTTCCAAGTGCTACAAAAGCATTTAAACTTTCATAATATCATTAGAAATGATTCACATTAATATTCCAAAGATTTTGTTACATCCTACCATCCGAGACAGTAACAGGCCCCACATGCACACACACACACACACACACACACACACGTTTTTCAGTCCCCACAGTTTAGCAGAGCCACTTGATGCACTACAGTTGAGTTGGTACAGACTGAAGCATATCAGGCCATTCTTCAAAGCAAGTGTCTTACCCAGTCTTTAGTTAGAACCAAGTATTTCTGTTCATATCAGAGGGTCCTATCAGCTATCAATTTGCCATTAACCTGGAGCAGGGATACTCTCTTGCTCCTGCTCAAAGGGCTAAATGCTTCTGTACTCATTTAGTACAAAATGAATTTATTCTCAGATATGGCCACCCATACCCAGAACTTTCAAAAAGAGGCTGTGCACTGAAACACAATCTAACAATGCTGTTACTCCACACAAACATGATCAACTATAACTTCATATGGTGTGTACAAGCATATATACCCACAGAGCAATTTCTCATACATGGACACAAAAAATAATCCCAAATAGCCAACCAGAAAACTTCTACCTATAGTCATAAGCAAAATGTTTCCACACCTGACTGCCTAAACCTCCCATTTAATCACCCACCTATATTAACTGAAAAAGGCCTTAGAATACAGTCATTATGGAGCATAGTAAGTGAACCACATTCATCTGAAGGCAGTGGGGTGAGTGTCTTTCACTGGCCATTTTGTCATCCTCTGCCATTTGATGTCATTAAGAAATAAGACACAGCACCTTCAGGCTGATTCATTTCTCACTGAAACAGACTCTGCACTGCATCACTATTTCCATTGCATTAGTATCATTACCTATCATTTTTCACCTGTAACCTGTGTATCCTGCTATGGAATTCACTCTACATCTCCAGTGGTCTAGACTTAGGACAAGTCAAAGTTGGTGGCTATTTCAGGTAAGTACTTAAGAGAGTTTTGCTACAACTATGAGTAATGTTCTCTCAGCTTCTGCTTTATCTTGGTATCATAACTAAAGCCAGAAATACAGAAATTATATATCACAGAATAGAACACTTCAAATAAAACATCAGTTTAGATTTATGCTCAGAGTTTAAACAACTTATTTGAAATGCCCAAAGTCATTTATTTTTAAGATAATTCAGTTTCCATAACAATAGTAATTCATGTTTCCCCAGCAGCAGGGAACTATAAAACAAGTAATCTCACCAGATTATACCAGAGAAAGGGTGAAGTCTTTAGATGGAAAGTAGAGGGGAAGTTGGGCAATAGCCAAAACACACTGCAGCCTGTGCTCACCTGGCAGAAGCTCTGCACTGGACCACGACACCAAAGAAAGCCCCAGGGGCATTTCACCATCTTTTGCCAAGGTGCTTCTTAGCATCACATGCACAGCCTCTGGCTACTGTTTTGCCTTTTCCCCTGCCCATATTCTTTCAAATGACTGATGGACAGACAGTATTTGCATGCCTGCAGTGCACAGGGAGGCTGCTAAGTGTGGTATGTGTATACAAACACCCACCAGTTAGTATTCCAAAGGACATTTTCAGATGAGTATGCAAGTCATCTGATGCTTCTAAAAATACCTCTATAGTTCTAAGTACACACTGAATGCATAAAATTGAAGTCTGATTTATCCAACAGTATTCCCACAGTCAGCACATCTACTCAATTAAAAATTCAGCTCATACATAAATCACTGTCAATAATATGGATGTCCTCCATAGCTTAAACAGTTCATTAATTACTATCAAGGCAAATGATTGTTACATAAGGCACAGGCTTATGGTAACCATTGACCCCATCAAGACTTCTCATTTTGGTTTTCAAACACTTCAGATTACAAGAGGAGTGCTCGTCCTGTGATCACGTATTAATCACATTCATCCATTAAAAAGATATTAGCTTTCTATCAAGAAGATTTAGTACAACGTGGGCAGTAAACAGGCCTTGTATTGCTTATCTACATCATTAGTACTAACTACCAAAGGCATATTGTGATCTGCATCCCAGTTACACAGTCTGATTGGGTTATCACTTATTACTACAGCATGTGTTCTATCAAACACTGAAAACTGGAGCTCACGTGTTAATACAGCAACAGTAAAGACATCCAAATTCTCTTACTTTTGCTACCCATCTTTCTAATGCATTCACAGGGCAAAAAGGAGAGACTAAGCCTTTCTCTGAGAGATGTGCTGGCTGTAGCACACCTTCAGATAAATGGAAGCTAACCCAAAGAACAGGCAGATTACTACAGGGTGTGTGGAATTGCCTGCTGACTGCACAGTATCTCTTCAGGCAGAAAAAAAGATTATAATCTCCCTATTCAGCACTCAAGTTGCTTTGGAGCTAAGCACACATCTGAACTGGACAGGAGAGCATCAAAGCCTAACCAGCCCCAGAAGGCTGATGATCCCAAGCTCTAGGGGTGCACCACCCACTCAAAGGGGTCACCTTGCTCTGCCTGGCTTTTTGAACAGAGTTTTCTGCAGCAGCCCTTCTGCCAGTCAGCAATTTGAATTCATTTCAGGCAAAGAAACCATTAGGGTAACTAATTTTTTTCCTCCTCAGACACTCCAGTCTGGTATACTGTCAATGAGATGTCAAACTGGCACCCCACAAGAGCTTATCTCAGTTATTTGCTAACAGGATTCTGTTCATAAGCCTCACAAGGGTCCATATGGTTTATTTTACTGTATTGGGTTACAAAAATAAATAAATAATAATAATCTATTATCTCCAGTACAGTATCCCTCAAACAGTAAACAATCCCAACAGCATACGCAAAAAAGAGAGGAGCTTTTTTTTTTTCTAAAAATCAAACTGAATCAACATCTTTTTTCCATAAACAGACTCAGTACTCGAAGGTAAGTATTTCTAGGAAGCATTACAGAGCCACTGTGTTGCTAAGCTTTTAGGTAGTAGCACTAGAAGGAAAGATATGAGCAGGTGCCTGCTGCAGATGGACACCCACAGCTGGCAGCATTCTCAAGAAGAGAATGAGATGGCAAAGTTAATGAGGAGCAAGATCCATCACAACACAAGCACAAAACCTGGAGTCACCACCCTCTGTGCTGTGCAAACACTGGATTAAACAAGAGTGGCTATAAATAGCAAGCAACTGCCCACACCTTAGTCACTGCAGCAGTGATTTATCAGCAGGAAGGCAGGAGCCACTGAGAGGACAGCAAGATGGAAGCTAAACAGAAGCTTTACAGAAACAGGCACAACAGGGCCTGATCCAGCTCCCAATCCTTCAGCTGAACAGTTTCCAGAGCCCTTAGCTCCTGGACACACTCAACGGCTTGGCACATCGTTAAGGGGACAAATCTGTCTCACAGGTGCAGGAAAGATGTGTTACCATTTTAGATTTCAAATTTCTGTATATGATGTGTGTTTTGCTAGGAAAGCAAAACAATAAAATTCAAAAAATTCATCTTTTATATTGCCAGATGTTTTTCAAAATAAGTTGTAATTACTTCAAGTCTCTATTGCCCATTTGGAAACAGGACGAAGTAAAAAAGCCAAATATCCCTCTACAGTCCAAAGCAGTTTCAAAGAGTCATTCTGTTATTTCATCAGGAACCTGTTTTGATTGGAAAACTGTCCAGCAAAGTTGCCATTCCTGCTGTTCAAGAAAGGTGGAAAATCCCATTCCTTTATTATTTATCCAGCAATAAAATGAATTAACCTGATAAAGAGAGACATTAAATGAGCAGGAAATTTCATTTTGAGCAGGCAACAAATACTATATTTAATGTCAAAGTCAATGATCCATGCTTTCATCTAGTTTTTAAAACCCCAGAGAAAAAAGTATACCTGTTAAAAAAAATAAATAAATCCATCAGGACACAAGAACTAACTGGATATTTCTAGAGAGAGCAATCTCTGATCTGTTGGGAGAAGAGCAATCACCACATCCCCTAGTTCTTTGCCAACAACACAGCCCTGTGAATGACTGTGATTTGTAGAGGCAAGGAGGTAACCTACCATCAAGAACAAGAACTCAAACTGTTCTCCTGCCACATCAGAAGTGCCACTGAATGGCCTTTTGGTGATTTAGTCAGACATCCAGTATGTGTGCTCATAAATTGCGACAAATGATTCTACTTGCAAGATAAAAATAAGAATATTGAATTAACATCTGTCTATCCCAAATGTGCCATCACCTCCCAGCAAAAACTCAAGAGAAATGTATTTCAAGAATGATTTAACAGAAATCTGTTCCAGTTATGAAATGATTTTCAGAGAATATGGCACATGGATCAAAAGCAACTACTGCTAAAAATTTATAGAAAAGATTAAGAAAAATTTTCAGCCCAATATGAACATGACAGATTTCTACCATGTGCTAGGAAACCTATTTCTCTACCAGATAATACCACCTTCATATTTCCAAGGACACTAATTAACTAGTTGACCAAGCTTAATTCAAGCTACAGAAACCCACCAGCAAATGTTCCTCAGGCACTATGAGATGCTGCATTGAAAGAGATGAATATTTACCCAGCAGTGACACACCAATGCAACAGGCACTGAACAGCTATAAAAAAAAAAAACCCAAACCAAACACACACCAACAGCTTTCCAGTGCCCTTATCTTACACTGGTAAGACTATTTTATCTCCTGTTCCTTTAATCTTTATTGCCAAAATGTTATATTCATACATGAAAGTATCAGAAGTTCTGTAACACCCCATACATGTTTTTAGCTTGAATTTTCAACAAACAAAAACTTAAGCACAATCACTGCCAACACTCAGGTATCTTTCCCATGAGAGAAATCGTAGCAGATCATGGTTAAATAGACCTTTAACTACCCATAAGGCATCAGTGAAGTTCATCAGAACCCAAAGAGTTTACCTGAAGTAATAAAATACTCCAAAGATCCCAGACCACAGCCTTTACTTCTAGCAACAAACAGCATTAGGTAAATTCCTTTAAGAGCCACAAAGTAGCTACAAAAAGCCCCAACAGTTCCATTTTCATGTTGTGAAAAGCTAGGGTTTGTGTCTCTAAAGCATCCTCTAGAAGCAGGGTTTGGCAGAACGTTGAGTTGACATCACTAAATACTCAACTGCTGTTTCAAAACTTGGGCCATACTTCACTCAATCTGCCCAGAGCAGGATTTTGCTGTTACCTGCAAAGCACTATGCTCCCTAAAAGCCTAAAAAAGGTACAGACTTCTCACATCAGACTTTTAATATCTCATCTACTTAATAAAGAAAATAGATATTGACAGAACTCCTTTTAAGATACTGGTCAAGTCAAAAAAGCAGTTCCAGAGCACTCACCACAGGAGCTCACCTGGGCACCAGTAAGTCACAGTCCCATTAAAGCCCATGAATCTGAAAGCATCAGGTAGAAGGACTAGCTGCCAACTGGAGAAGGCATACACAGGACAGATAATATTCTGCAATCTACAACTTCTCTTGGAGAAACTGCTACAGCTTCCTACATCCCACTTCATCATTGTGATCAAGTGAGCTCAAGGGAGTCATTAGGAACACTCTGAGAATCTCTGAAAGATGTTTTAATGCAATATTTTCGCTTACTGGCAATCCAGAAGGCCACTTTGCTTGCTGGAACTCTCTTCTGTAGGACTTCATTACCTTTGTAGATAGGAGGGAATCTTAGGATTCCTACAGAAACAATTCCACAATTCAAAGGGTATTCAGGTTTGTGTGGGGAATTGGACTTTATCTGCTAGTTCTGAGACTCAAATCAGTCAAGGCAAAAATGTAGTTCTGCTAATCAGTATCATAATGCATAGTTTTCAATTACTTAATTCCCCAGTCCATTTGTTTGGCCCTTCCCTCTCAATCTTATTCAGAGTTCATGGGACATCATGGCCTCCCTTACTGGTGAGAACTCATTTCAGCCTCTTTTACTGAAACATCTTGAAAAGTACAACCAACATATTCTGGATTCATTCATTAACTGTTTTTACTATGGGAACTTGGAGTTACATGTAGCATTCAACTAAGCCTTATTTTTAAAGTCCTTAAAATACCTTGGGAAAGCTGCGGTTTCATTATCTCTTGCACAACTTGTCTACCACAAACTTGAATTTCCATTACATTGGGGTGAGGTTTTTTTGTATTATTGACCCTGCCTGTCTGTGGATATGAACTGGAATTATGTCAAAGACCATTTCATTCAGTGCTCTCAACTTTTGCAGAACAGTTTAATAGTGATTCTTGATGTCAGTGTTCATTTCACATCTCAAGGCTTCTTCAGTCAGACCATTATTCAGGCATAGACTCCCATGCAGACTAAAGAGCACACGGAGTATTAACAGTTTGATGCTGCAAACATAACACAAACTTCTGAGTTTGAGCCTTTTTGTAGATACTTGTTAAATCCCTACAGAGGTCCTGTTACTGCTTAGCACTGGAACATAAATGCATTAATTAAATGGTGCTCTCTGAAGTGGGTATGGGGGGGTTGCTTGATTTGTTTAATTTGACACATCTTTTTTCAACTCAATTAAGACAAGAACAAATAATTAGTTCAAGAGAGTTCAAATACAAATATCTCAAACTGTTAATGTTTAGGTATTTCTTGCATATCTGTAGAGTGTTTACAGTCAGACTTCAGACATCTTCCACCAAAACCTAAAGGATAATTCTGTGGAATTATATTTACCATGCTTATTACCAGTGTTATTAAGGATCTAATTTTTACCCTCTGAATTTCATATAAACATTTGTATTAATTACACAAACTGTTACTCATTATACAAATTATTGTATAAATTATATTACAGTTTACTACTATAGTAAAAATTAGTACCAATTATATAAAATATTGACATCAGGTTGCTGCCCCCAGATGTATGATTCAGGAAGGAATTGTTTAAGACTTGCTATTTCAGTTTCACAGAGGGTGAAACAAAAACAAGTCAGCAATTATGGTTAACAAACCTATTTTCCTCCTACCTCTGGTATTTTTCACATGGTCTTTAATAGCTCCCAGTAACAGGTCTGCACTTAAGTTCCCTTCTTATTTCCTTTTCTCCAAAGTTACTATTTTATCAATAAAGATTGATGAATACAACTGGTTTTCTTAATAACTGAAGACATACCAAAGAATACACACCACCAGAGCACAGATGCTCCACTGAAGGGTGTTCTGGGGTCATTTGCCAGTAGCTCAGCAGACACTTAAAAAAAAACCCCCAAAAAACAGTTTAATCCAGTCAAACTAAGATGGCAAGTCTTCAGTTATATACCCTCCACTTACATCTTTTCTCCTCATGAAGATGAAGAAGCTCTAAATATGTTTCCAGACCTGGAATTGTCTGCAGTTGCTCTATTTCAACCATGCAGATACCTTCAGGATGCCTCCTATGAGGCCTCCCCTCGTTTAGCAAGGTAAGTGTAGGTTAAGAACCAGGATGAAAGATGAAAATCCAAAGTTTGAAGATGTGTGTAGGATCCAGATAAACTGCTGAACTTGTTTAATTTTCCTTAGCCTTATACTTTCAAACTGGCTAAAACTGATCAATATTTGCAGCATCTGAGAGCTCAGCCTCAAGTGACCAAGTATTTTAGAATAGTTAACAGTCAAGCTTTGAAAGGTTATAGAAAGAAGACTACAAAACATAGAAAGTTGATCATCTCCCAGAGAGACACAGCTCTAAGTAGTTCTTATAAAGCTTCCCAAAGGAAGGTTTCAAAGTTACATGAGCAGAGATGCTGTGTATTTACTTCTACAGCTGTTCACAGGTTACTCAAGATCCATAGTCCATCTCTCCATGTGCTGTATAGACATTTTATAGAAGGCTTAATCACCATTTAAATGAAGTTTCTTCACAGTAACATTAAGGAACAGAAGCCTGTGCTGCCATTCAGCAAGATCTGGACAGACCTTATAATTAATGCTTCAAGAAGCTGCATAATATTTAAAAATTCATTTTTATTATTAGAATTTTTTTCTTCCCCAGATATAAAAAGTCAAAAATAAGTATAGCAAAATACCACCCACATCTAAAAGGTGTTTCAGAACAGGCTCTTTCTGTAATAGAAGCCATTTATTTCTTTCCATAGTCACTCCACCCACCAAACACATCATTGAAAGAGCAGCTCAAGTTTGCACTGACTTACAGCAACTTCCAGCAGACTTTAATAGCATCTGCCTCAAATTCATTACCTACTCCAAATCCCATTAAATGAAAATACATGTTTAGGAGCAATTCCTCCATCCCAGTATTCCGAGTTGCTCACTGCTAGCAGCTGTGAAAGGATCTGCTCTAGAGTAATTAGGATCTTAACCAGCACAGAAGGAACAAGGACTTTCCAACCCACTGACAGCAACATTTGGGTTATTTTTAACCCTGTAGCCAACATGTACTTTCACAGCATGGGGAGAAGGGGAGGAGCTGATCTGCTACAAACTGCATTGCTCAGATCAGGACATTATACATTACATTTAGGTGGGAACATTCTGGTTCCTTCTACCTGCAAGTTTAACTCCTCTTCTTGTACTACAAGGTGTGTTTTACACACCTCTGCTGTTTCCCACATTACTATGAGCAGTCTGATAGCAATTCCACCTCTTCTTGTCTGACAAGCAGGAATCAGTCCTTCAAGCCAGCAACTGGCAGGATTCAGCCTACGCCTATCTATTTGTACTTTTGATGGCACAGTTAACTCTCAGTTTGTTTAGGTAGTTTATTTTTTTATAGCTTTGGTAAGTAAATGCCAGAACTTTAAAGTGTAGATTGCTAATACATTCACAGATTATACTATAACCTAATAACTTATAAACAACATTAGGATAAGAAAGAGTGACTACCTATGCAAAATACCTTTACACCACTCCTACTCTTCTGGAAAAAAACCAAAACCAAGCAAACAAAAAAAAAAACCCACCAACCAAAAAAAAAAACAAACCAACCCACAAACCCCAACAGAGTATAACAGTGCTTAAGAAGAGCTCAAGTTTCTTATTTCTACAGATAATAATCAACAGAAGTCCTGAAGAAAAGCTGTCATAGCACCAAAATAAGGGCCACGTTATTATTGATTTATCAACTTTGGCATAAAAGGAGAAAAGGTCAACAAGCTGCATTTGAGAGTTCACAGACTTTCCTCCTACATGTCAGTAAGGCCAAATCTGGAAGGGCTGCTCAGCTCCAAAAGCTATGGAACTTCACCTAATTAATACCCAAGATCTCTAATGACCAGCTATACAAAAGGCTGGAGTGTCAATACAAATTACCATTACAACTGAAGTGTAATACAAGGCTTGCAGAACAAAAAAAAGAAAACTAAAAAAAAAGAATGGATTCAAGCTGTTCATAACCATCCAAGTAAGGAAATAAGGACATAACTGTCTCAAATGCAACCTTATAAGACTGGGGAAAAATAAAACTATTAGAAGCAGAATAATTTCTTTTCATATTTCATTTAAATATAATCAGATTTAAAACCTCATTTACTGTGTATTGTGCTAGAACATTGCTGCAGAAATTCCACCTGTTCCAAGTGTACAGTAGCATTGTGCTCTATTGTTAAGCCAGCTCTCCACAAGAGTCCACAGAGAAGGCAGGACAGATTAATTTTCATATGGCCCTCCCTTTGGAATACAAGATTCACTGAAAAAAAAAAAAAAAAAAGAAAGAAAAAAAAAGCATTTCTGCTTTTGGTGGCTTGCAAGCTATTTTTAGAGGTTTGAAGTTAATCCAGCTCTGAGCTGCTCTAGCAGCAATACATCCTCTCAGCCTCCACACAGGCATTCCAGCTGGTCTGGTGGGGCAAAAACTATCTGGGTATTAGGAGAATCAGACTAACAATTTAACAAGGGAGGCTGCTTAAATGCTCCTGTTCCTACCCAGGTATAATTGTACCTGCTCACAGGGAAGGTACAGCTCTCCCCAGGTAGAGGTTTTCAATCCAGGCTGGTCTTTTTATGTAATACAAGTCTTGCCATTTTTCTCACCTAAATGCCACTGAAGAAAAGCCACAGAACCTCCAGTTGAACAACCTACTTATGCACCAAACAAAACCATCCAGACCAGCAGTGTAAGGGGTTAGCTGAAGGCACCAAGCTGGTGTGCACTGCTAAAGATACAGGCAAGCTGTGCAAATGAGAAGATGGTAAAGGGAATGGACAGTCCCATGCCTCATCTACAGAGCTCCCAGTGACCTGGCACAGCAGCACACTGGCACCAGCTGGCAAATGAAGAGTTCTCAGCAGTGGGATGAAGCAAGTTAAATATTCCTCTGGTTTATAAGGATAATGAAAATCCAAAGTACAGGTTTCAGCAGATAGCCTCAAATACCACATAAAAAGGCAAGATTTACAGAACTGGCTTTTAAGTAGAAGCCTTTTCTGACACAGCTGGTTCACTGGCATGTTCCGTTTAACCCATGAGCAAAGGGGGAATGGGAGAGGGAAGGTGAATGCCAAGTCTGTGTCTAAACTTAAACCAGGATGCTAACGTAGTCCTGCTGTGCCAAACTAGTACATGCACTTCACTCCCTGCTTCAGAGAAAACAGAACTTCTGGAAGTACTGCTGAAGAACAACAGATTTCACTTCTCACATTATTCAAGACATATGTCATCAGTAGATACAGTTGTCCTTACCTACTCTAGGACATTAAGCCCAAAAACTCTCATGCAAGCAAAACATACTCACAGTCAGAGCCCTTGGATACCAATCTAACACATTAGTCAGAACTGCTATGAAGCTGCATTTTTAGATCTACATGCTGAAGCAGCAACAGTGCCCCACCTCCTCGACCTGCTGCCCACACTGCTTTTGATGCAGCCCCTGGGGTAGTTGGCTTTCTGGGATGCATTTTGCAGACTGGAGTCTCCTCAGCCACCCAGCACCAGCAAACAAGGGAGAGGGGGCACACCTGCTTCTATTGATAGCAAACAAAATACATTCTTTCACCCAAAACACACAGGTTGGTGTGGATAGCTGTGCTCATTCCTCTCAGACAAGTTCAGGAGTTTTGCAGTACAACCTCTGTTCTCTTACAGCAAACTGAAGACAGAGAGAAAAGGATCCCAGCACCATGACTGACATCATAACCCTGCTCTGCTCTGCAGAAATCCTGCTCACCCCCAAGAGCTGCATCCAGCTCAGCTGGCAGCCAAAGGTCTGTGCCCAGCAGACGGTTCTCGAGTCAAATGAACTGAGACACAAAATTCCCTTGAGAAGAGCGAACCACAGAACCAGTGGCTTTAGGAAATGAACACTAACCTTTTTATCTGTCCTCCAAATTATTTTTTGCCACATCTGCTGCCAGACATTTATTCCAATACAAACAAGTCAAGATACTTCTCATGCTGAGGCTGAACAGAAATTGCTGTAAACTGCCTTCTCCTTTCAGAACAATTTTCTGAAGGCTCTCTGTTCCTATTGTGAGTGGGTCCTACCTAGAGGAGGAAAGCCACCACCTAGAACACCACCACACAGGATCAAGATCCCTGAAAGGGATCCAAGCACAGTCTGAATCCAGAGCTTTTCCACTATTAATGAAGGATGCCTCAGAACATCAGATGTTGTAGTGCAAACATCCAAAGGAGTTACAGCACTGTGTCACTGTCTCCACTTGACATCTGAACTGTGCCTACATTGATAACATTGGATTGTATTATGAAAATGTAAATAGTTGCCAAATGCATACAATTTTAAGCGTAAAAATCAAATCATAGTTTGTATAATTAGTTGAACTTATTATATAAGGGATAGTTGACAGAGGTCATCTGAGTCGCATTCTCATTAGAATTCAGAATCAAGTTAAAGGCAGGAAAGCAATTGTTTCTGAAAGTTTGCCAGTCTTGCTTTCAGTTTCTCTGTTCCACAAAAACAAACAAACCAACCCCACAACATAAAAAAAACCCCAAACAAACCAACCAACCACAAACTCTGCCAATAAAAATACAAAACCAACAAACAAAAACCAACAACCCTTGAGCTCTTGGAAAAAAAGGGTAAATATTCTCTCTAATTAATATCCTACACTTCCAGGGTTCCATTATTGTTTGTCTATCAGCATGTACAAAGATCTTTACAGGCTTAATTCCCACATTGTACACACATGAGTGGACAAGCACAGGGGAGCTGTTGGTGAAGCCAAGGTGCAGCCTTCAGACATTGAGCCTGATCCTGAACAAATGAGATCAGTCACATTTAATTTAGACATAACTCTGTGACACAGTAAGTAACATGTATGCGTACACACACACACACGTATACTTCCAAGTGTAATTACAATATCTACACACATAGCATCAAATAAATACAACTAGTGAACTTCAAATTGCCCTGGCTGTACTTGACTCAGTTCTTTCAACTTAATTATTCTCATCTGAAGAGAAGCATTTACTCAGTTTTGCCCAAACTTAAAAAAGATAATTTTAAATAACTTTATACTGGTGCCCTAAGTCTCACTGGTATAAGCTAAGCAGAGAACAGCAGAAATGGGTCACACCAGTGACATAACAGAATCAGCTCATCACTGCATTGCATCTGGAAGT
Source organism: Corythornis vintsioides (assembly GCA_025447755.1). Taxonomy (NCBI): domain Eukaryota; kingdom Metazoa; phylum Chordata; class Aves; order Coraciiformes; family Alcedinidae; genus Corythornis; species Corythornis vintsioides. The sequence continues at coordinate 29,440 of JAOEGS010001781.1, forward strand.
GCTGAGAAACATTGATTGATGTAACCTGGATAATGCTTAATTTATAAACTGCTCAGAGATCCTTGAACACCAGGGCATTCCAGGTCTGTTCCAAAGCCTACTAGGTTTTAATGGGTGCTTTATATCTGGGGACTGGGGGGGTGGGGTGTGAAGGGTGTTGAGGGGAAAGCCAGGAGGAGGAGAGGCTACAAACCTATCCCCTGCATTTGATAAAGAACAGTAGCTATTTATTAAAATACTAATCTCAGCAACTATAAATGGAAATCACCCCTGTTCACCCTAAGGACTTACTTGTATTTCAGTTAGAAGTGCTGTTGCTTATGCTGCTAGTAAGGTTGCTGCAGAACATATCTATTGTGCTTAAATTTAAACAGTACTGCCTCTTTAAACCTCCAGTTTGCAGCAAGGAACTTCTCTAGAAACTGAGCCCCTTTCCCTGTTGCCCTTAATGCATCAGATTTCTGGCAGACATTAGCAAAATTCCACAAATAAAAATATGGACCAGTCTGTCACTTCTGGCACCTTATTGCAAGCCAAACTTTTTTCCTATAGAGCATTAGAAGTCAGTTCAGTATGTGCCATAGCAAAATGTATCAAAGACAGCTTTAAAATACCATCATGTCTAAATAAAAGCAGCAATTCCAAACCACAACCGCAGCCAGTGGAAGTTCAAATACTACATATTGTGAGATCTGACAAAGACTACCCTTCTCCAGATAATAAACACTTCTTTACCCTCTTTTTACCCCATACTCAACCTCAGCCCTTAGCCTGTATTTTGGAAGGTGAATGAATTCCCCAGCTTCCTATACGGCTATATTGCAGATTTATTTTTTCTTCCCCTCTTTTCTCTAAATCATTGATGCACTGAAATGACAAGCATGGCTGGGAAAATCTGTGACACTCCCCACACAATTATTTTAAAACACTTCAACCAGCTGCCAGTTCTCTCCTTGACAGCTGGCTTTGGCTTCCCTCCTGGCCATGGACTGGCTTCTCTCCACAGCTACTAAGGCTGGAAAGAGAATCACTGGGAACAGAATGGAGACATTTCAGGCTCTTTGTAGGTGTTTTATTCCCAGCCCCTCAACTCCCCACCCCCTTCATTCCCAGAGTGCATGTTTCTGGGTAACAGCAGCATGTTAGGTGTCAGATGAATGTTCTACACAGAAGGACAGCAATGGTGCAGAGCAGTCTTTGCATTGCCCTTCAGGCACACTGATCAACTCAGACAGGGCTCACAGTTTTTGGTTATCCCCAGAAAACACACACCCTAAACCAGAAGAACCTTTAAATGAGTTGCTCCAATAATCCAACCAACTTCATTAAGTGTTTGCATGCTTGAGGTCAATATGTTTTTGAAGGACTAGCAAAGCTTAGTCCTGCCTGATGCTAAACTTGAACCTTATTAGGGAAGAGAGAAATTGAACACTACGAATCAAACTGTTAAAGTAACTGCACAAAGCATTTATTCATCACAACTTGAACTTGCAGCCTGTAATTGATAAGTCTCAGCTCCTTTAAAGCCAAAAGCACTCATAGTCAGTTTTAACAGAAGTACAGTGGAGCTGTAATGTCATCCCCGTGTATTTGGCATTTTACTCCACAAGAAACCATCTCCAGTGGAGTAGAACAGCCCTCATTATTTATTTCAGTGTATGTTCAATTATTCAAACACCATCCCAATTTCAAAGACAAAGTGGGTTCCTAAATACATTTCATATGCAAGTGCTAATACTGGATTATTCTTAAACATCTATTGTGATATTTTAGCACAGCTACGTGTACTTCTACATCAAAGATAAGTGCCTGCTGTATTATTAACAAACAGCTCTCCAGTTCCCCATCTGCAGTTCTTGCTGGAAGTGACAAAAAAGTAACTCCCGAGAACTCCTAAAATTCCCCTCCAAGCAAAATCATGTGTTTCTAGTTTGTATTAAGAGCACATCACTGCAGAGCTCCAAGATGTCCTTATCATGCTTCTGAAACCTCAAATATCTACTTCTGTGCTGCTAACATTCAGCCTGTTGATCTGTCTGGAAAACTCAAATAATTCCCTACCCTGTGGTATGCGCTAATTACCTCAAACACCAATTACAAATCTAGAAAACCCATTTGCAAGGAGTGAAGATTAGAAGCTTGCCAGGACATTATGCCATTTAGCAGCATTAAATTTGAAATCTATTATCATTCTACGTTGTGCAAACTGGACCAGAGTTAAGCTGATTTACCCAGACAGGCTACACTGCACGGCCCTGAACACATGAGCTGGAAACAGGAAGCTTATCTATAAAAAGGAGCATAAAAGCACAAGCTCATGATCTACTGCAACACATAGAAGATGAAAAAAAAAGTCATTAGTTCAATATAAGCACTCTATTTGAAGTTTATTGGGGTAAACTCGCTGCCATCTCTTCAAAATAAAATTAAGTCAACATTTACACAAAGAGAAGCTACTACAATTATTCTATAATTATTGATAGAGGTATTAGAGCTATACCTTTTATTAGCAATCGTATAAGTCCAGCAAAGTGATGCTAATACATGCAAAGTGACTGCAAAATAGCAAACTAATATCACAATTGAAGGGATGATTAAAAACCTTAGCTCGGACACCACAGCTATTCCACTACATCAAATTTGTACACAGTGGCAATACTGGGGTTTAGTTATTTTTTGTGCACCCTTAAAAGCCCAACCAAACCTGACATCGATGGATGTGAACCTCAGAAGAGGAAGGAAAGATGATACAGAGAAGGTGATAATCTTTTAAAACCAAGTCCTCATCTGTTCACATCTAATTTTGTCAGAATACATTAAAAATTGGACCAAAGTGTCCCCACCTTGTAACGTCTGATAAACAGACGTTATCTGGTCCAGTATTTGTATTAAAGTAACTCAGTCTATAAAAAAAAAAGTCCAAAATTTCAATCTAGAAAGGTGATCACTTTGTGACAGCCAGAAATACCAAGAATACCTGGCTGCACGTCCTAAGTCTTTGAGCAAAGGCCTATCAAGGACAACTGAAGTGGAAGAACTTTAGTTAATTGTTGCCATTCAGAGCCATCAGTTAGCCAAAGGAGGATTTGCCTAAGACCCTCATGGCTTCATCCCTTGTTATATCAAAAGCATTGAGAGAAGTAGCTTATTTTATTTGCTCTTAATGCAATGAATGGACAGGGGGCAGGAAGATGGACCTTACACTTGCCTTATCTATTAGGCAAAGAAGTTTCAAATTTACACTTGCAACTTGTCACTGTTAGCAACCATTTAATCTTATATATAGGCATATATCTAGACAATTTCTTTTTTGTCTGGAACCATATTTGGCTAAATTCTGTTAATTTGATTGCAATCTGTAGAAGTAACAAATGATTCAAATAAAAAAAAATATTCTAAATGAGCAGAGATACTGTTTTGAGACAGATAAACTGGAAGCATTGAAAAAGGATTACCCTTAAAGAAAAAAAAAATTAAAAAGAGGTGGGGCAGACACCAAGCAATGTGCTTGTGAGGCAGACACTTGTGCATGACCTAGCCTCAAAAAACAGAGATCTGGAAGACGCAAAGATGCAAACAACCAAAACACAAACCAAATATATACATATATGTACACACACACTTAAGGATCTGACAAGCTCCAGATACCTACCACCTAATTCCAAACTGAGCATGAAATTATCAAAATAAGTCACATTTGGAATGACATTACAGCTGACTAAATTGCAAGTTTCCTTCCAGATAAATTTCACTTAATTCCACCACAAAAAGGTTGTGCAACATAAAGGGGTGAACTCAGCCTCCTGGCACAGAACCTGCAAGTTGAGAAACTCCATCACCTGCAGTAGGTTTAAATTACCTGCCCCACTTCTTTGAGGGCTTAGAGTTCCAGACACTGTACAGCACAAGCTCAGCACCCAGCACTGGTTCTAAAACCACCACATAAACAAATGGATGACAGTAAGGGACAAGAACCACATATACTTCAAAGATCTGAGAGACAGGAGTTATGTTAATTCTTCTGTACCAATTTCCCATCACTGAAGGTTTCCATAATAATGGAGATACAAGTACACTCTTACACAGGCTGCTCCTCACTCTTCAGCACTTGCATCTCCTGGTATTTTAATCATAATATCTGCCTTGAACTTGCCCCATTACTTCAGTATGTGTATTATCTTTTTCATTCATTTGGAAAAAGTCTTAAATTCTTACTTACCAACTTACCCTTCCAACTACTAAAAGAAAGAAAACAGTAAGTAAACCATATTTTCATTCTATGTATTAATCTCAAGACTCTTCAGTGACAGATTATACTGACATGAGATCCCCACCAAGGGCCAGCTTGCTATATACCAGCCCAACAGAATATAAGTGTTTTTAGACAAACTGACCCCATCCCTCCTGGAGTTCAGCAAGTTTATCCAACACCCTCAGCTCTTACTGAGACACACATATATAATACAAAACTAGAAAGATCCACAACCCTCAGAATCTGTGAGGCTGGGAGCCTCCTCAAATACCTGTAGACAGACCATCTGGTGATATTCAGGTCCTCTGCTTTAAACACTTTGCAGTACTGACTGCAGGAACACTGTTGTAATTTCTGACTTTGGATTAAATATATCTGCAAACAGTTTCTAAGCAAGATGAGACGTTTAGTCACAGACACCTTTTAATTGCATTTCTTGTAGTATTTCTGGTTAGGTGCTCTGAATTCCTTTTCTGAAGGGAGGGAAGAAGGAAAGGAAAGAGAGGGAAGTCATGTTGTCTGGGCTGACTGTTCTGGAAGGACTTTCCTTTCTTACATAAAGAACAAGTTTGTAATTCATGCCAAAGCTCCAACACCAGATGGTTTCAGTAGAAAGCACCAGCACTTTAAGTAGGTTTTCCACACCTACTTTCATGAACTCAAATTTCGCCAACACTCTTCACATATGAATGGCAAAGCTCCATCTGAAACAGTGCTGGAGACCCCACAGCTACATTGACAGGCAGTCAGGATTTCATTCCTTATCACCTGAAGCTTCCATCTCCAACACACAATAAATAAACAATAAACCACATTTATTAGCAATTCTGATTATTCCATTTACTTGATTATAAACAAGAGATCAGATAGGAATTCATTTTGCATCAAGGGTGTTTGTTTCGTTTTCACAGATGTTTGTTTATTAAGTTCAAGCACTTCTTAGTGCAGTGCTAAGATTTGTTCTTTAGCTTTTGTGAATGCTCATTGTTTCTTCATGTGCTTAAAGAGCTGTAGAGCAGCAAAAGACTTCTGAACTAGGACATTGTTTCATGTTTACCCACAACTACAAGTGGCTTCAACTCGAGGAAGTCTGCCAACTTCTTATTCTCACCAGATTTTGAAAAGAAAGAATCAAGAAAATCTGTCTCTGAGAACACATACTAGAATCCCAGCATACATGAAATCATTACAAGTACCAGCTGAGAGGTGTTCTCAAAGAAAGCAGTACAAAAAAAAAAGCTGTCTTCAACTGTAAAGTATTTAAAGTCCAAAACCAGAAGAAATTCCAACTTATAAACAGTATCTGGCTACTATACAAGAGAACCATTTGAAGGCTTTTTGAGGTGAAGCTGTATGTGTATTAATGTATTAATAACAAAACCACTGGGAAAAAAAAAGTCAAATGAATTGCCTAGTCAAATACACTGTAGGTATTACATTAAAAGATTTTTTTTTAACAATACAGATCTTAGCATAAAAAAAAAATCTCATTGTGCCTCATTTTCACTGCCTCCAGTTACAAGTTGTGCCATATTGCTCTTATTTGTAGAGATGTAAAATATATATTTTCAAGAAGGGCAAATTACAGCCATTTCAGAGCAGAGAGGAAAGTAAGTCAGGCTCTCTCCACCCCCTGTAGCTGCTATACTTAGCAGCAGCCACACGATCACTGCTTATCAAGTCAGGCTACATTTCATAGCACAGGAAGGCAGGATAAAAATTACATCGTTTTCTTAGGCATAGTGAAAACATCAAGAATGAGAATAATGATGCATTTTAGGCTTATTCTAAGATGCAGTAAAAAGACTAAGGCTCATTTCTCAACATCTTCCTTGCCACCCAACAGTTTCCTTGAACGAGCTTCTGCCTCTGCAAGCAGATTGGTTCTACTTGCAGCTGAGTGCGCACAGAAATGAGATGGGGAAAAGTAATGCCCACTGAAAATAGGCAGAAGGGAAAACCATTAAACAGAAACCTTATTTTTCCCTTCAGTCCTAGCCCTATGCACCCTACCTGTGCAACAGACACAAAATGCTTTGTTGGACAAGGAAGGACAAAAGAATTTGTCATGTTTAGTTGACTAAGATAAAATAAATCGCAGGCTGTGAAATCCACTAGAATCATAAAGATTTGTGTGTGTGTGTGTGTGTTTTGTTTTTTTATGGGGGGTTTTTTGTTGCCTTTTTTTTTTTTTTAAGAATACAATCTAGCAGGTAAATAGAAGTTTTCTAAAGTGTCATTCTCCACATTAATGCAGGGAAACATGATTGTTTATTTTTTTTCTTGCCATCAAAACAAGTTAGTAAGCAGGGCTAGGATTTTCAGTCCACATTCTTATTGCAAGGATGTAATAATTCAGCTCAAAATCTACATTATGAAGACTCACATAATCAGAAGTGCAGAAGATAACTCAGCCACCTCAATAACAGTCCTCTTCCCAGAGCTACTAAAGCAGCAAGTCCAAAAGCAACCACTGCACACAGAAATAACCTAATTAATAGTTAATAAGGTTGTGCTGTGTAGCTACCTTTTGATGTTTATAATCCTGTTTCACCAACAGGAACTCTTCAGCACTGACTTTGATGCTTAACAGTGGATTAGTGGTCAGACCCAAAAACATTTCGACAGCTTTATGACTAGTACAACATCAAAGTATTAGATATTGGTTGTTAAGTTTGAAAATTAATCTAAACAACTCACATCCACGTGAAGGAAGGGAAAAGAAATAAGCCCATGTAAAGTTGTCACGTGAGGCCAAGACAACAGATGGACCACAAATATAAACTCCTGGGAGCTAAGGAAAGCTAAGCAAATGAAAAAAAGTTAAATTTGGAGGGGTATCAGTCATGCTTTTAGAAGAGCTAAGCAGAGGGAGCACAAAAGCCAGCTCCCTAGAAGCAGAGCTTTCCAAATCCAGCAGAAGCTGAAAAAGGAGTCTCACTGAATGAGGAAATCTGCCTCAAAAGCACCAGGATTCACAGAAGTATCCTTCCACAATAAAAAGACACTGACCAGTAGAACAAAAGATGCAAAAACTTAGAACAAAGTCACTCGCTGGCTAAATATAGTAGTACTAGAAGAGATCTAAATTATTTATCTCTTAATTTATGTCTTCTACCTGCACTGTCTGGGGACATGATGTTTTGAGACAGATTTTTAACACACACTGAGGAACAGCAGAACAACAACCTTTTGCTAGGTATCCCTATGTCAAGGGTGTTCAATTGCTACATAAGCAAGTACCTAACTCTCTTGTCAGAGCAGATACTCGTGTGGCAGAGGCTCAGCACCACAGCAGCCAGCTTGCTTGCCCATTCCATCCTGTTTGGAAAGGAATATTAGAAACAAAATTGTAGAACGTGAATAGCAGCCACGTGATTATGAGAACTGTGTCACACACACTGAACAGCCTCTTCACTAAAGGATAACCTCAGCAAAAAAACCTAGGAAAGACATTTTTGTATTATTTACTTTAGCAGGCAGTGAAACTCTACAATGCTGCATCTATTTGATAATTCTGTACTGGGATCAGAATTTCTATCAAAAGGACATCTGAGTGAATCCTCTACTTTGAATCCTCTTGTATTTCACCTCCATATCTTCTGTTTATTTCAAACCCACCCCATTAAGTCTCCCTGCCCACCTGCTGCATACTGACCAGGAGCTCAGCCCACTCTTACAAGAGGTCATCCTGTGTCCAAGTTTGAGAAAAAGAACACTGGTTTTCAGACACACTTAGACTGGACCCAGAACCAGGACCTCTGAAATTAAGCATGTCCTTGCAAAGATACTTAAGCTCAATTCACTCGTTTGTGTCTGGAAAGTAACAATGGCATTTATTAACATTAAAAGTAGATTTCCAATTCTAAGAACAATTATCACGTAGGAGGTCTCTAACTGCAAAGCTGCAGCTAATGTGTTCAACCATTCTTCATTCACTGACCTCTCTAGTGTATCAAGAAGAGCAAGAGTAGCTCTCTGCTTTATATTAAATACTCAATTAGCCAGGAGAGAAGAGGACAGCTTACCTGCTTTGACAGCATCACCAGCTTTGCAATCCTCAAAGCACTGCAGTTTATTTTGGCTATTCTCATCACATCCCAGGCATTACTGCTTATTACAACTTAGCTTTCCATTTCAAGAAAGTCAGACTTCTAACCAGAGATGTAAGTTTTTCCACCTTCCAGGAATTAGGTCATAACTGAGGATCAAGCTACCCTACAATATCATTACTCTTTGGAAACAGGCAACCTGCTTAAGCTGAAAAAGATATCTTTGATGCTGACAAAGAATTCAAATTCAACTAAAAATCACAATCTATTAACTTGGCAGAAAGACGTGCCACGCTTGAGCCTTTTCTGTTAATTTCCCTTTCTTAAAGGGTTTTAATTGGTGAAATTAATAACTGATGTCCAATATATTTAGACTTCTTGAAAGAATCCCGTTATTGGGAAAAGGAGCACACCTGCCAATAGATATGACTATTCACAACCATTTCTCCCTGAACAAATCTGCCCAGTTAACTTGTCACCAATAGAAATACCTACTCAGCTGAGCTAGCACAGAGCAGAGTGAAAAACCCTGTGCTTAGTTTAGCAGGTGACACAAATTTTAGATGCTTTGTTGGCATTTCAGCATAGTGACTTACGAAGAATTACAGTGTATCACACCAGTTGTACTTAAAGATTTATTATTAGGATAACAGGCTCGTAAACAATCACTGCTACACAGTGCCTTCGTTTAGCCAGAACACAAGAGCACACATTTCCATCATGAACATGGCAACAGGACAAACCTGGACAAGCTCTACTATTAAAACTGCACTGGTGACCTCCATCGATTACCTTTGTAAAGTCATTTCACTGTGTTGACAATATCAACATTCATTGCATAAGTTATCATAAGCAAAGGATAATCTCAATTAAATAACATTAACTAAAAGGGACACTTCATCTGGTTTAAAGAGGTTTAATGATTTCCTTCACTCACAGTGAGATGACTCATGAAATAGCTTAAGAAGGTCACACCATGACACACAAAATCACTTCAGATCATTGCTTTAAAATATGGAAAACACCTGCTTTTTAAAGATGTTCACATAGCAAAAAGCTACTTAAAACAATGACAATCTCCCAGGAGTAAAATCTAACAGGACTTTCACTCAGCAGAGAAACCAGATTGATACCCGATTTACTAGCAGTTTCTTACTCCAGAGTAAAATACTCAAAACAAAGCTCTGCACATAGCCCTTGGAGGTAAATAAGGTCAAAGAAATAATATCTTTTTTATGAGCAGCTAGAGGTGAAGATCATGGCTTGTGTCAGCAAGTTCTGGTGATACATCACATTACATAAGTAAAGCTCAGTGCTAGAAAGCACTTTTCTGAAGAAAAGTTACATAACTCTGCAATGTGTTTTTAAAAAAAATAACATTATACTTTCTAGCTTTCAGGGTGAACAGGCAAGAGGACAGACAACTCTCAACCTTCTGGTTACAAGCTACACTCACAGTAGAGTTAAAAGTGCTATAGTAAGTCATAAGATGACTGGAAAAAAAACCCCACAGGTGAGTAAAGTACCCACCACACAGGTAAAAGTGTGCTATCTCTTTTTGAGCACCCCTATCACAGTTTCTCAGGTATAAGTTCTCAATTATAACACAGGCAAGTTTATACCATCTTCAAGTTGTCACTATACTAAGAGAGAAGAGAGTAGGGAAAAGAGACTTTTTTCTGGTTTTGTTTTTTTTTTTTTTAGAGGACACTGTTCCTGCCCTAGGCATGGGTACAGGTCAAAGGGTAGGATGCAGAGCACTGTGGGGCTTCACTGTAGAGTACAGCTTACCGTCGTGGACTGTTTCCTATCAGAATGAGATTTCATCTATTACCCATAGGTTAATCCCAACAGGAGACTGTACTGCCTGAACACTTGTGCATAACCACAGCCCCCTTTAATCACATTCCTATGAAGGGATTTCAGCACAGAAATGACCTTTTTAAGATTAAAAGCCACCTGTGCCGCTTAGAAGAGAATCCAGATTGAAATCCAACCATTTATTTATTTGTTTTTAAGCAGCAAAGCAGGAAACTTACAGAGCAGATGAAATCCAACTATTTGTTAATTGTTAAGCAGCAAAGCAGGAAACTTACAGAGCACAACAACAACAACTGGGGAAAACAGGAGCAGTAAATTTCCCTGCCTCCCCTTCTTCAGGTGTTGACAGTTACCTGCACAGAAGCCCCTGATTCTGGGCACTACACCAAGGTGTGCACCACCCACACAAAGGAAATTTCCACAGGAGCACAGAGCTGGCCCACCACAGAATCACCAAGCATCACATCACTAGCATTCAATCAAAGGTCACTAGTTCATGCTTAGATAGAAGTCTCTCATACCCAATGCAGTGTGGCTAGCATTCACTATGCTTTCAGAGCTCTCTTTACAGTACAAGCCAGGAGTAATCACTGAGTTACCCCTGCAATTTTAGGAAGATTCCCAGATCACTACCTTGAAAAGTTTCTGCCCAGAGTGTTTGGGGAAAAAAGTTCATGGGTAACAAGTTCCTGCACACAGATTAACATTCTGGGGTGCTAATTCTCCTCCCTTCCACCATCAGTACTTACATGCCTTGTAGCAAACACCTGACTAGCACAGCCACTAATCCCAGACATGCAAGTGCACGAGTCAGTGTGAGTGTTCCACCTCAGCATTCACACTGGACCAGCACTGGTGTCACAGCTCTAAGCTAACCACGAGAGTTAGTTTTCTCCTTTTCTGCAAGACAAAGTCATTCTCCTCAACACATGACTACCTCAAGCACTCAAGAAGTGGTGGACTCAATTAAAAGCTTAAAATAGAATCAAGCCTGAAAGCTGAATATAGATTTTTACCTTATGCAAATCTAGGGGGCTTATTTGCAATAGATCTCAGACCTCCCCCTGCATATAAATACCTCACTCTTCAGGTCTCTGAGCTGGGGAGATGAATGCACTAAAAGTTCACACTGCAGGAAGAGGGAAATCCTCCCAGCTATCGACTTCATGAAGGTAAATATGCCAGCAGCAGGAAGGGTTGGCCATACCATTTTACTGTGCTGTAACTAGAGCCTAGTACAGCATATACAATTACCTCAGTTAAGTGCATTAAGACACAAGATGATATGGGCTTTTTCAATGATATGTCTTTTTCAATATCAAGATATATAAAATATTTTTGCTTTAGCAGTAGATTTTACTAACAAAGTCACACTTACGGTTCAAGAATCACCATCCACAGTCCTGCCTGGGTCAAGCAGGAAGCTGAGCACAAAGAAGAGATTAAAGCAGATGTTGTTTGAAGCAGACACACTTTCTTGACAGTGCTTGAAAACAAGATTAATCAAATGCTTCTGCAATGGGTCTATACATAACGACAGAGTACAAGGAAAAAGTCAAAATGTACTTATTCTCCACAACAAGGAGCTGTTAATCATAACCCCTAGTAGCAAATAAATACCCAAAGGGCATTATTACTCCTGTGAATTCTTGCTTTACTGTCACCATGAGGACCTTTCACATAAACAGCCCTATCTACTCATGAATGAAGGACACCACTGCATTGTCTAAAGAAAGCCAGGCTAAAATGCAGTGCACACAGCCAACAGACCACATGCACACACCTTGGGGTCCATGGTGCCAGCAAACCCTGCCACTTAAGTCAAAATATTTAAAATGATGATACATCACTTTTTTAATTATTTGAATAACAGTGCTTTAATTTCATTTCTGGAAGAGTACACATCTCCCCTGCTAAGGAAACTCTTAAGGGAACAAAAGACTATCAAGCAGGATGTAGTCTGAACCAGTTTCCACTCTGCAATCATTGGCAAAAGGAAGATGAAGTGAATGTAGCAAGGTAAGCAGCAAGAATGAAGAAGAATGATAGCTCGGCTTTCTGCAATCCCTCCACTGCAGCCATCGTGAGCAGAATTGCTAAGAAGTCCCTCTGAATTTAGCACAATTACAACATCCCAGCTGCATTGCAGGGTGGGAGATTAATGCCTGTTTGCAACCTTCCCTGGACACACAATGCAAGGCACCTGTACGTGACCAAGAGCAGTCATGAGCACAAACTTGGACCTTTTTATTTCAATTATGTGTATAGAGTGCGGGTGGCAGCCACATGGTTTAGCTGTTAACATCACATCCAAGAGTGTCCACAGAACTGACATGATAGTTACCACTGCAACTGGCTTGACTGCATGGGAAATTCCTAGAAACCCTTCAGTTTCAATGCTCTATGTGTCTATCCTACCAAGAAATCATCTTAAGAGTATCGTTACATATATTACAAACACATTCAAAATCATTTTACCTGCTTTTGGTTTGTGAAAAAAACCCAAACTTAATTCTTGTTAAATATAATTTTCCATATTCAGAAAAGCTGCCCTAAAGAGATCAGAACTACAGGATGATGTGACATGCTTGAACCTAAACAGGAAGACAATAATTTGTCTAGAATCGATCATGTACATCCCTGACATTTTGCTGCATCTCCAGGATCACGAACAGCATGCAGAAGACAACTAAACAGAAGATTTTGCATTCCCCAAGCACGAGCAGAGAACCATTACATCCATAGAAAGGGCAAACAAGAGTTGCTGCAGTGAATAGAGGCAACTTCAACTAGTTAAGTGAACAGAGACCATGCTCATGTCATTACTAAAATATCCCATTTCTTATCTGTAACCAGCCCCAGTGAGATATTAGGTCTACTGATCCAAAAGCGTGCAGTCCACTTCTAGGAGCTGCTCAAGAACCCCTCCTCAGCAGCAGGCAAGGATTCCCCTTCAGCTTCTCCCTGTGACTGCTGTGGACCACTGTGACAGATGAACTACAGACATTCAGGCTAGGACCCTCAGACCCCTTCAGAAAGGAGGGACCATAGGTATGCATTGTTATTTCAGTAACAATCAATCACTGCTGTCCTCATTTAATTGCAGGCAGAACTTCAAGAAGTTTCTTCCTTGGTTACAACAGCATCTCCTGGGCATGACAAATAACCACACCTGAGTAACCCTACACTGGAAACACTTCATTTTCACTGCAGCAGAATCCAAGCTCCAAAACAACACAGTGTTATTACACAGGGATCCTTAGAGTGTTCCCTTCTGGCAAATGAAATCTGCTTGCTGTGACTCTTGAAGACTATCTCGACAGTAAGTTGACTGAGGCAGTTACCTAAAGGACTGAAGAGTGCTCTGTACTACATGGAAGACCCAAGCTGGTGTCCCCTTCCTGCAGATCCAAATCTTAGAGAACACACAAGAGCCACTGCAGCCTTTGAAGAAAGGGAGCACATTGCCCCCCTTGGCTCACCAGCTGATTAAGCAAAAGCAGCAGACACTGTTCAGTGCTCTCATTTAACTTTGAATCACATTTCTAAGTGTCACCTGTAATTAACTTCATGAGACAGCTTTCACACATCCTAGACCCTACAATGATCCCCATGGTGGGAAAGCACAGGAGAACACTAAAGCCCCCCAGGAGCTGGGATGTGATCACAAGGCAGCAGAGGTCTGAATGCAGCAAAATGATTTTTTTTTTCAGAACTCAGACTGCTTGAAAATTAGAGGTGGGAGAAATAAACAGAGGGTGGCACAAACAGTAGTTTTTGTGTCATTCTCAGTAAACAGAAAGTATATTAAAACCAGCTCAGTTTGCTAGTAATTGAAACTTCAGCTCTACAGCTTGGTACATACTGATTCAACACTGAACTTACTGAACTTTAAGTTCAGTAGAAACTCGTTTATGAGGGCAGCATTACTTTAGGGGAACTGGTTGACAACTGTTAGAATTGCCACACACCACCATTCACCCAGCCAGAACAGTACAGCAAATTCCAAAGAGAGGCTGCCAACGTGAAAATGTTATTTTAGAGACTCCAAATGGGATCCTGAAATAACTGGTTTTGGTGCTAGTGCAAATGCACATTAGTGCATAGTTCAATAAGTGGGTCATTATCTCACCTTGATCAACAGTTCAGACTTCATGCTACCTGAGGTTACAACTACATTTGAGATACACCCAATAAAATTCCTGCTCGGGCAGGGGGGTTGGACTAGATGATCTTCTAGGTCCCTTCCAACCCCTAATATCTATGAATATCTATGAAAATGATGCAATAGAGGTACAGTTGTAGACAAGAAGTTGCAGGGCTAATAAGCCATCTTCACAGATGAAGTGAACATAAAGCTGGTAAAGATGTCTAGGAAAAATAAAATTAAAAAAAAAAAAAGCCATATTAAATGGTCAAGAAGTTCTCTTCCTTGAAAACACATTTGTGAAACCATGCCCCCAACATGGTGGCTCACATCCTGCAGGGAAGGGGCTTCATTAGCCTCAAGTTTTTCTGTAAGTGTTCCAGGCTAAGACTGTCCACAGCTCAGAGCCTGTCCCTTCTAGCATGATTATCAAGCACCATTCAACAGTTCAACTTCTCAGCTCAAAACCTCTTAGTTTGCAGAGATGGGCACAACCAGGTACCACAGCCTGGGAAAAGCACTAACCATTTCTCAAGCTTGGCTTGTTTGCAAAACTTCAGCCTGTTCACCACCTTCCAATAGCCAAAAAGGGTTATTTGAAGCTCTTGGGTATTAGCAGTCCACACTGCCTGCAGTTATTTCCAGCTAGTAGTGATCCAGCAAAATGGTGAAACCCTGACAAATGTCAAGTCCCAGCTGCATCTCAGATTTTAAAGGAGGACAGGAAGATCCTTCCCCCACCTCCTTCCCTCTGCTTTATTTGTCCAATTATTCAGAAAATAAAAAAGTGCTATTTACATTCAGCAATTCTGAATGACTGTGGTGCAGTAAAAGATGCATTACGTTCATGTCCTTGTCTCACGTTTCTCAGCGAAGTCTGACTAGAAGTCTTATTAACATGCAAATAATGTATATTATGTTTCAATCAGTTGCTATAGAGAGCTGCACAGTAGCAGTATTTTTCTTACCTAGCACAGCAGTAAGGCTCATTCCATCTACACAGATGCCTCACAGCAGAGCAATTTCTTTTCCGAGTATGTTTTAAGATGGTACAACTGAAAACAAAGTTTATGTGCATACATATATATATATATATATATATATAGGAAGCTGGTAAGCAGTTTATCAAAGAAGCCAGAAGAGGGAGCACAAGCCTCTGAGACAGAACTGCTGCTGTTTGGGGATGCGGAAGAGTTTGATGACATCCAGAACTAGAGAGTTTGGTAAACAGACAGATACATTTCCTACCTACCTGGCTGAGGAGCAGTAAGGCTCAGCTTCTCACATTCTGTTGGGAAAGCTGCTCTGATTCACATCGTTCACCCTGATTAAATATTTTACCTGCTTTGCAACAACAGTATAAGTTTTTCCTTACACTAACCACACAAATAACATCATTAAAGCTAAGCAAGCTGGCATAAGCTGTGAAGGAACCCAGGATTTAAAAAAACAACCAAAGAACACCTTGTCTGTTTCAAGTGTGAAATTTAATGCAATCATTTCTCACCTAAATTTCAGCACAACCTATTAAGAAATGATCATTAACATTGACTTGCCCATCTGTAAAACAGCAATCATTATCAGTGCATAGTTTTGCCAAGGTCAAACACCAGGTCACCAGATGGGACTGAAGAACCACCTCTTACTCCTACTTCTGTCCTTCACCACAATACCATGGGAGTGACCATAAAAGGGTAACAGCTCTTACACAGATGTCTAGCTAGCACAAACCAGCATTTCTGCCACTGTAACACAGCAAGCTACAGCCACTGGGAGTTCTAGTATTGCAAAAAAATACCATGAAGAATCTTTAGAGCAGCCAAGGGGGCAAGGAACAAAAAGAAAACACAATACACCATCCCAAAAACCTGCCACCCAGCACAATGATACCATCTGCTCCAAATCACACTATTGTACCCAACCCTGCTCCAATTGTCCCAAGTTTCTAATTCAACAATTTTGCTGAGAAAACAGTACAATTAGACAAAAATACTAGCAGAATAAAACATAACATTTCATTCACAGGTTCACTGAGCTAGGACAAAAGAGGAGTGCTGGCAAGAATAGCCTACAAGTACCTGCAGGCTGCAAAACACACCCCCCCAAAAAAGTGGAATTAACATAATAGAGAATCTATGAGTAGGAATGATAGGATCAAATTAGAATAATGCAAGTGTGGGCTGCATATCAGGAAGTGCTTCTAGACTGCAAAATCCACTTCCCTAAGCAGCCTACCACACACACACACACACACACACACACACACACCACACACACACACACACTCCCTGCCCAGTGAGCAGCACAAGATGACCTCCTCACCACCTGCATGCAAAAGGCAGGAGCCCTCAGACAGCAAAAGGCCCTGTGTAACATTTAGCTCACCTTGGTGCATGATGACTACTTCAGAGGCAACTCTTCCCATTATTAGGGATTGTCATCCCAGATGAGCTGGAAACCCAGGGGAAATTCAGTGTACTGTGATGCTTTGCTGCACCACTGCATAATTAAACAGTGTCAGAACTGGAAGCACAGAGGAGGCACCTGTGGTTGCTCCAAACCTGCTTCCTACCCTTAAAGTCCTGGAGGAACCCACGTACTTCTGCAACCTCTCCATGGGGCAACTCATCATCCAAGGACCATGGCCTGGCACACAACTCTGAACCCAGCACAGCACTCCCAGCTCAGCACCACTGACTAGTACACGAATAAGAGCCACTCAGCTTTACTGGGTGTAAAAAGGGAAATTAAGCTTTTGGAGATGCTACTTGCAAGATGCATTTAATAATTTACTATTTTAATTTTAATAATTCACTCCCGCTATCTGCATGCTGCAAGAAAACACCTTGAAATACCTTGTTCTTTTTTCCTGTGATCTGCCACTGAATCAGCCTTTCCTGCAGATACTACTCTGAGCCTGATGTGTTTTGCTTCAGGTTTTCAAAAAGCTGCAACTTCGTTTTTGCCAGAAGCCACTTTCCCTGAGGACTGATGGAGATTCCTCCTCCTATGCAAATAACCAGGCCAGCAAGGCTGCAAGTGTGATTCAGAAATGCCCATGTCTGTCCTTCACAGTCATGCTCGAGTGTCTCTTTCACACAGCCAGCACATGAACCCTCCACTATGTTTCCTGGACATAAATCATTAGCAGACTTACATTGGGGTTTTGGCCTCGTGCCTCACATGAGGATTGGAGAGTGTACCTGCACACTGCAGGTGAACTGCATGCACATAGAGCATCAGATGCAGGCTGGGTTTGGAGCAAGCTTGGGGTTTTCTTTTTTGAGAAGAGGGGAAGGGATCTTCAGATTCATGGCAATTATAGCAGCTCTCAGGTCCTCAGCTGAGGACCATGCATCCACAAACATTGCCAAGTATTTTCCACAGGCACATCACTGGGAGTGCATTTCAATTTCCTTGACAGTGAATTCATAAGAAAGAACATCAAAGCAGCAACCAGCATGAAAATGTACTTTGTTCTTAAAGTTCAGAACACCACAACGCCAAAGTGAGGAAGCTCAAAAGTTGTGTTCTGTTGTCAGCAGAGAAAAAGGCTTCATGAGAGGATTTCAGATCCATGGAGTGTTTGGCATTCTTTAGGTCTGGCCTGCTTTAACTGGGACAGACTTACTTCACATTTTGAAACCATGTTTTAAACTCATTACTTTATAGGATGAGTTACTTTCTGCTTCATTGGTTTTCCTCTCCCAAAATAGCACATATGTTTCAGTTTCCTTTACCAGTCATATTTTCTCACTCCTCTATTTCCCAGGAACTTTCTCTACACCAGCACAGCATTTTGTCATCACCATGCTTTTTACTCACTCCCCCCACCCCCTTGTCCTTGTTTTATTACACAGTAAACACCAATTTTCAAGTTATTTTGTGTTAACATCCACTAAACGATGACATGTAAAGTACAAGAATTTGTCAATAACTCAGAGATACAAAATAATTTTGTTTACTTAGCAAGTTCATGTATTATTACACATCTTCACACTATTGATTTCCTCTGTCTGCCAGACCAACAAACGCCCATTCTGAGAGCTGTTCACTCACCTGCTGAGGTACAAATGCCACTAATAACACTTCAAAAGCAAAAGCACACCTTTCACTGTCAAATCCTTATTCTCAGCAGCCAGACTGGTCTAGTTACATGTTGAAAATAGCCAGAATTGATTTAAGGTATTTGAAGATTCAAATGTACGTTCTGCACAAGCTCAGGACTACACCATCCCTCTGTGCTATGGAAGTGGAAGTGGCAGACTAGGAAGCACGCTGTGGGAGCGAGGTGTTCCTTTCCTCATAAATACATCCTTCACAAGCAAAATAAGCCAAATAGAGGTGCATCTTTTAGCAATAACTGCACTTCTGCTGCAGACTTCTTCCAGCAAGACACAAATCCCACTTGCCTATACAGCCAAGTGAGACAGAGGAGTGAAGAAAAGCACTTCATCTGCATCCTTGTCGACAAGAAAGCAAAATCTTGCCCAAACAGGAGTGTACTTTACTAGATGCTGGACACTCCTACCTCACTAGAGCAAACAAAAATAAGCTGCTGTTGAAGTGCAGCACAGGCACCGAAATGGGATTTACGTCATAGGAACAGTCTGGCTCGGTGAAGGACATCTCTGGAGGGGGGGCAGGAGGGAAGAGAGTCAGGCTGGTCTCTAGACTAATGCAATCTTTGGCTTCCTGCTGAGGCTGTGTGTGAGGGCAGCATCCAGTGCCAACAGCGACATGCAAAGCCACAAGCTCACGCTATGTAGGCCACAAAGCAGCCTTCACATGTGACTATCACCAGAGCAACAACTTCCACTTACTACACTGTACCAAGCACACCTCAGCTGAGACTGAGAGCATCTCCTAAACAGGCAGGATTTCTTAAAGCTCTGAATTGCAGTTATTTTTTCCCCAGAGAACAAAGCCAGTTCTAAACGCATTTAAAAATAAATCATTCAGGCCAGGTGCAGAATTCAGACTGAGTTGCAAGCAGCAGCCCTCTAAGACTGTTTTTATCTTCGTAGATAATTGTTCTTTACCTTCTGCTCAAACTCTTAGCAGGCAGCTTCTCAGTGGAAAAGCAGCAGTTACAACGTGATTAGGTTATGGATAAATATCACTCCCTAAGCTGGCAATGTGCCATGCTGGATTTCCAGAGCTGGAAAAACTGTATTGATACAGTCGTGCAAAGATCCAGTACATTTGTGCATACATATATACACTAAAAAGTGCATTACCAGAAGAGATGTATTGAACATGCCTCCCTCACACTCAGGACCTGAAGTTTCTAAGTTCTTGCTGTTTTCTCAAATGTTAAATGAAATGGATTAACTGAAAATTAGTCTTATGCAACTCAATGAGTTAAATACCAATTGTTATCTTTAACATGCTGATTCATTTACATCTAACAAAGCTTTATAATCAACTCATTATCCTCAATTCCACTCGTGGATTTTAAGGTTGATATGCACACTGCAAATCACTAGAAAATTAAGCCAAAATGCACTCTAACCTTTTTTATAATATCTTCCTTACAGGATAACAAGCACATATGCACCTACTTTTTTTCAAGGGCACAAATATTTTTACCTTAACAGGTGGTTTTTTTCTTCCAGAAGTCTATCGCCAGGTTCATGAACCATTTCCCACTCTGCAAGAGATCAGGCTAAGAATTTCTACAACTATCCCAACTTTTCCAAATTATTTAAGCAGTCTTCAGCTGTATGTTCTTCCCATTTTAAGACCCAAAAAGTTTCAGGACTTGTGGGGTTGTTTTTTTCTTTTAAAAAAACCAAACAACATAAGCATATTATCTTGTACAGCCTTTCCATGCTTCCTTTTCTATCACCCAAGTTATAACCACTCCCTGGTAAGAGGAAACAGCTGCCTTGACAGCAAGGTCAGTGATCTACACCCACCTTACACAGGTGGAACTGCTGAAGGAGTCTAAATACTTTAGCAAAAAAAAACAACCAACCAAAGCAACCAACCACAAAACAAAAACCAACCAAGAAAACCCACAACTATTCAAGTCTCCAGCTACAAGCACTATAGATCACTTCCTAAAAGTACTTATTTCTCACTGTGTTTGTGTTTGACAGAGAAGCCCAGTTTCCTTTGAAAGGGATTCAGGTAATTTTAGCTGTGAAGTACTGGAGGGCTGGGGAGAGCCATGGTCTCTGCTGGTACTGGAGCACAAAACAGTTCTGTTGGCCCTGGAAGGAGGCCACCAGGGAGGTCTATGCACTGGGGGCAGGAGGGGACAAGTTGGACATGCCATTGCACACACTGCTGCTCTCCCAACACCAGAGACATCAAAGCAAGCAACGACATCCAACACTTAACTTTGGCAAACAAGGGATCCTTATTCCCCACCCAAACACAAGGTGCACTTAACATTTCATTCCGGGGAAACTGACATTGAGCTTCTGGATAGAAAGCTACAGACACCTAGAACCTGCCAAGATAACTGTGGGCCTGAGAGAAGACTGGAAAAAAGGGTATTTTCTATTTTCCAAGTTGGAGACTTCCTAGATCTTTTGTATCCAGAAAGAAAAACTGACCCTGTGGCTGACTTGTTGCACCTGCTCCTAGAGAGTTACCAGACACTCCCACAGCTCCTACCCCACGCAGCTGGAGAGCCTAGCAGTGAGATACACCCACCACCCAGAGGGGCAGCACCTCTTGGAGAAGAGCACAGGCTCACTCATTGCAAAGGGAGGGGAATGACAGAGACATAAGGAATGTTATTCCTCAGATGATAGCTGTCCTGAAAATCTGACTCCCCCCAGACACTCACGTGGGCACAGGGCCCAGCCCCAGACTCACAGAGGGGGCTGTCTTCCAGCTTCCCCAGTAAGCCCTGCAGGCTATGCCTCCCAGTGATACAACTCTGCCATAAATATCCCAGATTAATTCTGATCCCAGCATCAAATCCACTTAAGAGACTTAAAAGCCTCCGAGTTCCCAGAGCTGCCTGTCCAAAAAGGGTTCTGCAAATGATTCTTGGGCTGGAAAAGAGAAATACTATCAAACACGACAAGCCATTTGTACAATTTTTAGTAATGTCGTTTGCAAGAGACAAATGGGATGAGATAGCTGAGTTGACATCTAGTACTAGAAGCACATACACAAAAAAACCTCGGATGTTGGGCATGGATGGATGCATGGGGTTGGATTTGAGTAAATATTCCATACTTTCTGGAAAGAGATCTTTCACTTTATGGGATTTGACTGTTAAACAACAACATATGCTCTCCAGTCTAAGAAGCTGTTTGCTGACTTTTCATGGAGACTCCTCTAATAAATAAATAAATAAAGATTACCAGAGCATCGGCATAAACCAACCAAAAAAAAAAAAACGGACCAAAAACCCAAACCCCCACAAAAAACACCCACTCCTAATGACAGCAAGAAGGGAGCCGGGGAGGAAGCGCTGCTCCCTCTCTACTCCACTACACCGGCCAGGTGTAAGTACTAGGAAACAGAAGCAGGCAACGGGGGCACTGCGCGACCAACGACCCTTTCCCACGTCTCTCTGAACCTCCACGCAAAGAAAACGCTATTTCAGAGCACCGCGATTTCAAGGACTCCGTAAGCAGCGGCATTTCCTACCCTGCCCTGGCCGGGGAGGGCTGCCCGAGGGCCGGCAGCACCCGCAGCCTCAGCTCGGACCGGCGTGCAGAAGGAAACCGCCGTCCAGAGCCGGCTGCTGTTGTATAAACATAAGGAACTGTCGAGTGCGGCTGATTACAAACAGCCCCCTGTGCCGTGCCGGATCGGCCCAGAGGGCTCGCTTTTCCCACGCCACTCAAGTAAAACTAAGTCTTGAATACTTTTCCGTAGGTGGAAACACGTCGGGTAAGCGCCACGACTTTAGTTATTGCTGTTCTTGAATTCCCGTTACTCCAGAACCGCGCGCAATTAGGCGGTTTTTCCGAACGCCGGAGAGAAGGAGACGATTAATTACCGATGATGGAGGCTGGGAAGAGATGGGGAGGCCGGGAGCGATCGCGTCTCTGAAACGGGCGAGCTCGCACGGGCACGGGCCAGCCTGCGAGGTGGCGAGCTGCCAATGTTTACTGACCCTGCTCGGGGTCACTTTCGTTAGCGGCGGGAGCACGGCTTCTCCGCCCTGCCGGGGAGGCTCTGCGAAGCGCGGCGGCTCTCCGGGCAACTTCCCCCCTCGAGCGGCTTCCTCTGCCCCCCGAAGGGCACCCACGGCGCAGAACACGCCACGGGGCGGAGGGCAGAGTTCGCCCCGCTCCTGCCAGCGCCCCGTTATCGCTGCTCCGCCGAGCAGGCGGCGGGGCTGGGGCACCCCCTGAGCACCAGAGACAGAAGGTAGCGCGGAGAAAACGACAGGGAAACCTTCCAAGGAGAGCCCCAGCCGCGCTGCCACGGCTCCCACGCTGCCCCGGCCCGCTTTCCGCGGGACCCCGGCCAGAGAACGGGTAAGGCAGGGGCATCTAGGCGGGTTCGGGGCGCAGAGACTGAAATCACCTCCTCTGCCCTCCGCCGCTGCCCAGCGAGGGCCCCCAGCCCTCCTTTCGCTGCCCACCCACAGCAGAGCGGAGCTCGCCCTGGGCGGTCGCCGCAGGGAGTTCCCCCGCTTCCCAGGGCGGCTTTGGCAAACCGAAGGCGAGAGAAGCCCTAGAACAGAAACACCCTTCTCGAACACACGCAGGCAACCCCGGACAGCGCTTACTTTTCGTGCTTGGCGTTTTCCTGGATGGCGCTGAGCGCCCCCGGGTAGGCGGGGGGCACGGCCGCCTGGAACCTGCATGTGGCCAGGTGCCGGTGATGCTCGTCCTGCAGGCAGGCGTTTTCGTGGTACAACTTGGCCACTTGCTGCTCCAGCTCGTCTATCCTCCGCTTCTGCTTCTCCAGCAGCTCCTGCTGCGTCTCAATAATCTTGTTCAGTTCCTTCAAGTACTCCGCCGCCTTACTAGGGTTCTCCGCCGGGTTCTCCATGGCCTCCCCGCACCTTTCACCCTCCGAGGAGCAGGTGAGGGGGGGTGGGGGGGCGCGAGCAGCGGCCAGCCTACTCCGCCGGGAACTTAAGGGAGAGGGCAGAAATAAATAACCCGCCGGAAACCGGCCCCCCTACGAGCTCCGCTCTTCCCCTCCTAGAGCGGCGGCCGCCCTGGCGCGTCGCAGCCGCCAGCCCCAGCCGCCATTGCTGCCGCTCGGCTTCTCGCTACCGAGCGAGCGCCGAGCCGCCGGCCGGAGCTCGTGCTGGAGTCGTTGCCGCCCGGAGCCCGCTCGCGCCGCTGCCGCCACTGGCGCGCGGGCGCTGTCCCGCCCTGCCCGAGCCGCAGCTCGCTCTGCCCGCTCTGCCCGTCGCCTGGCAGCGCCCGCGCCCCCGCGGAGCTCGCGGCCGGGCATGGGAGCCCGCGGCCGAGCTCCGGCCGCTCCTGGCACAGGCTCTGCCCGCTCGGGCTCTCCCGCCTCGGCCACCGTGGGCGGCGGCTGCCGCTGCCGCCGCCGGGGATGCGCTTTAAGTAGCTGCGGCTGCCTACTCCGAGGGGCCGGCGGCCGGGGGAGGGGGGGGCTCGGAGCGGCGCGGAGGATCCGCGGACGCGTTGGGGAGAACCCCGGGAGGAAAGCGGATTGCCGGGGAAGGCCTTGGCCCCGGGGCGCTTCTGCGGGGCGGCCCCGGCTCCCCGGGTGAGCCGGAGGGGGCCGGAGGAGCAGGGGGACCGGGCGGGGTTTGGAAGCCGTGCGGGGAACGCGGGCTGCGAGAGCCGATGGAAGAGCAAAGCCGCTCCCCGGCAGTTCGGGGGTAGCGGGTGTTCGTTGTTGAAATGGCACCAGGGTGGGGGCTCCTTCGGAGGGGGGCTCTCGGCGTGCCCGGAGTCGGACCCGGCTAACTGCTGGCAGCGGAGCCTTGCCTCTCGGCAGCAGCGGTCTTGACATTGCAAACCTCTGTGCGTGAAACGCTGCTGCTCGTTCAGCTTGTGTCAAGCTAAGAAAAGTTGCTGAGATTTGGGTCCTGCATCATCCCATCTGAACGCGTGTTGAGAACGCCTGCGAAAACCGGGAATAGGAAAGGGAAACAGAGGGGGATACTGCAGGAAGAAGATAGGAAGATGAAGACATTCTTCTCTGACATTCTTCTCCCTTCATCTCAATGTCTCTTTTTTTTTACTTCTCTACTGTTTCTCTCCACCTTTAAACTTCGCAAGTTCTTAATTAATAAAATTTTCTTAGAGCGGTTGTTTCTGTTATTAAATCACAAACCTTTTCTTGTGTCATTGCTGTGGAGTGTGGCTGATTCAGCAGAGCAAAGCTGTGGGGCGAACAGCAGCCAAGGCTGCTGGAGGGGTTGGGGTCTCCGGGCTCTCCCCATCCATCCTTGGTGTGAGAGGTTCTAGCAACAGAGCTGCGAAGTGGAGGGTGTATGTCCCAGCTTCTGTCCCTCAGCCTTTTACTGCTCACTTCTCTGTACGGACAAAGGGACCCCGGGGGAGGGTAACGGCTGGAAGTGCAGAGAATTACCTGTCAATTTCACACGCATTCTGATTCCAGGCAACAGTTACTGGCAGAACTGTGGCTTTTGCTTTGGCCACGTGCTGCAGAGGGCTCTTGAGACCGTTGAGGTGGCTAAAGAACAAAGGACTAATGTCCAGCCTTGGTGGGGACCATGAATTCACAGAAGAGCCTTTAGCTGCTCTTTGAAGAGGCCAAGCTTCTTTACCAGTAACTTCATCAGTAATTTTCATTGGACTTATTGAAGATAATTTGTTTCAGGTACTATTTATTCAGAACGTGTTTGCTGAAGAGTGGTTTGTTCTTTGGGGAAAGAAATGCTTATCATAGTATCTCCTTAAGGCAGCCTGCATAGTAGTATTTGAACCAGAGTATTTGTCGGGGTTAAATTGGTAAATAAAGCAAGTGAATATACTTCTTATATGCAAAATAAAATGCAAAGTAAGACACTTGAAACTCATTAATGTATCTGCAGACAATAAAAGCTTATTAAGCACTTCCCAGAAAGGACAGTTGAAGTGGAGAAGCAGCAGTTACTATAACTAGTATCTGTTTCAAAGCCAACTTTCTAGGCAGAAATTCCTGAGTTCACAGGACCCTTGCAACACTGCTAGAGAGGCATGAGCTGCTTAAGTGTGATTAATTCCCTTCTTTTTTACAGATTACAAGGAAAAGCCTTTGTTCCCAAATGACAAAGTTATGTCTTGCTCAGTGGTTTACAGTCTTATTAGATGAGCTGACTGAGGTATAATAGCTATGAAGAGAACACCTTCTCTTTTTTTTTTGTCTGGCTGGTTTTGGAGGGTGTTTTTGAGAGGATACCAGTAACCAGATAATGAACTTGACCTGCCAGTCAGTAGCTCGGCTGCTTGTGCTTTCCTATAGGTGAGGTGGAGAAGATCAAGCCTACTGGAAACACTCTTTTCAGGAAGGCATAAATAAGACTGAAGAATACAGTAGTAACCACTCAGAAACGCCATGGGGTTGACTTCCTGGGCCGTGTTCCTGGTGTGACTTCTGTGTGGCTGGCACTGGGTGTTTAAGAAGAGGAAGGAGTCCAAGGGGATTGTTTCTGTGAGCCTCAAAAGGCCAGCATGCTTCATCACACACCATAAGTGACCAAGAGGTAACCTCAGAAGATAAGCATATTCATGGAATCAATAATGTATTCAATCTCTATCTGTGTGTAAGGCACAGATTGTAAAGGCAGATCCAGCTTACTCAGATTTGCTCAGTTAGAAAATTAAGTGACATCAAGCCCAACCTTCTTAAATAAGAAAATTACCAAACCAGCATTCTTATTACTTCCTGATTACTACCTCAGACTGTCCATTTTTATAAGCTGAGCAGCACATGGTGAATTCCTGCCTGGGAAAGTGCCAAGGTAGACTGTCTCAAGCCTTGGTGTTTCCAGGCCAATTGATTCCCTGCAGAATGCCATGTGTGAGTGCTGGGGTGTTTGCTCCATGGCTGCCCTGAAGTCTGATAGGGGTTCAGAGACATCTGTGTGCCTCGTAGGACTGGTATGCTGTTAGATACCCAGTACTGACCAGGGATGTTTGCCTGCCCACTCCATAAAACCTGGCTCTTGTACTTCTTCCATCCCTGTCTAACTTGGATGTTTTGTTAATTTTAAGTTTATTGTACTGCATAAAAACTAATAAAATGATACTCTTTCAAAAGTGTTTTGTTGGGGCTGCTGTTGCCATGAATGAAGTAAAATTTTCAAGTAAGGTAAGACCAGGAAAAAGCCTCTGATACATGTTTTCCATGTAAAATTAATTAGGTCAGTGTAATATAAAACTCAGAAGTCAAGCAGTGATTTGTGCTCAATCTTAACTTTGCCTGTCATCTCTCTTAAAAATTCTCTTGGAAGCTACTTTTTTCTTGCTTGCACTTCTCTGTTACTACCCCCTGCCCTTTAATTCTCTCCCTCCCTCCTTGGTGTTGCTGTGTTTTGTTTAGACATTAAGGACTTTTATCCTGTTTATTGAGGTTTATCCTGTAATTAGAGTTTATATGTAGGCACCAACCTCTGTCACACCATGTGCCTAACATACATATACCCTTCATATGTCCTGATACATAAGACATTCCTCATCTCACACCTGTGTACTCACCATGTGCTCATAGGTTCATCTCTGATGGGGGGGATCCAGCCGAGTAACACTAGGAAATAACAGCCTTTGTATCCCGTTTGCTGCACAGCCGTGAGATGCCCTGGGGAAAGAAGACAGTAGAAATCACCCCGCTGACTTGGACCACTGCCCCCAGAGGCCAGAAACTGTCCATGAGTTGATACCCGGCTCTAAGGAATTAAAACACACAACCTTCAAGACCAGAAGTCTTTTAGAAACTAGTATTTCTGACTTGTTCTTTCCACTTTCCCGGTTATATATAACCCACTTTAAAACCTGACATCTTACTACTCTTACCAGTATATCCAATTTCTGCTTACTTGGTAAGCAGAAATCTTGGTAAGCAGCATCAGATGCGTGGAACACAACCGTGTGAAGCCCTCACAAATACTGCAGCACCGTGTGGCGTCCTAGAGAAGCTGCAAAGCACTTTGTTGGCTTTGGTATGAGCAGGGCAGGGGCCTGGGGAAATAGCAAAGCAGAGGATCAGCACCAGAGGAGAGTGTGAGCTTCTGCTGCCAGCTGGTGCCAGCTTGTCACCTGCTGCTCTGTGGCAACAGAGGAGCGCTTAGCAAGTAAGCCAGCAGAGATGGGAACTAACCTAGACATATATTTACTTCTGATATGTGGTCAGGCAAACATCATTTCTGTGTGAAATTTCCCGAGGGTATATGGACTATAAATTCACCTTGAAGGTTCCCTGTTAGGGCAATCACAGGTGTTTCCATGAGCAGGTGGAAGAACAAACAGGCTCAAAAGAAGAGTCTTGAAAATGTCATTTATGATGGTTCATACTGAGAATGAGGCTTAAGAACAGCTTTGGAATAGCTTTGGGACTTTTTCTACTCAAATTAATCTTCAGATTGAAACAAAATGAGACCATTTCAATCCAGAAAGAATTTTGCTGTGAAAGTGGTAATTTTTAAAAAGGGACTAAATTGAATTTATAACTCTTAGCAATAAATATAATGAAATTTTGAGCACAGCTGTAATTGTCCCTCTGTTAATTAAACAAGTTATTTTATAAATGGTGCAGAAAATCATTTATTGGTACTTAAGTTGAGATTGAATCCAAATCAGAGTTGGAATGAAGGACATCTTTCATTATAACATCATATTTTAAGTTGTAGGATAAACCAACCGAAGGAGAAAAATATATGTTACAATATCAAACACCTAGTGTCAAGAGCAGATAAGTGCTAGAAAAAAACCAGTTCATGTTAGATAAAGATGAACAGTACAGGCTTATTGTCAGGGACAAAAAAAACCCCTCAGACATCAGATTAGGAAGCTGAATACTGAAAGAGGAAAGTAAACAAATAAAATTTGTTTTCTCCCAAAATTGCAACTTGATAAAGTCACTGAAAGCAAGGAGAAATATCAAGTGCTAAAGCATCCATTTCAATGTTTTGGCACCATTTCTTGTTATTACATGATTTTATTGCAACATGCTGCTTTTTCAAGCTTATAAAGCAATAAAATGTCATATACAATATCAAATACCAGCATTTCAATAGTAAAAAAAAAATCAAACTGAAGTTTTGTTGATTTTTATCTTCTGGATAAAAAATTAATAAGCAATCTTGCCCATATAAAAAATGGTGGAAGTTTTTGTATGTGATTTAAAAAAAAAAAAGATTACTTAAAGAAACTATGACCTCTGCTGCTAGAGTGAAGTTCACCCACTGTCTTCTCTTTGAAGATGTTGTACTCCATATTGATTCCATACCTTTCCATTCTGTAATTTTCTATACTTTGGAGTCAGTTTTTCTGTGCTTACTATATTCTTCAGGCTGAATTATCTTGCCCAATTTCATTGCTTTTCAGAGTAAGAGTATGAAAAACATGAAAATCAGATAATATTTTTTCCTTTGTTAAACATCCATGGAAACAGAAATTAGGGCAAAGTCAGAAGAAGCATCTGTGATAAAATATGAAGTCCTCAGAAATATGTATTTCCTTTGCCACAGGCATTTTAAAATTGGACACCTATGTTGATGAAAGCAAATTGTTGTTATCATTAAATTCTTGTTCTCATTTAACATCTGTAACTGGCATGTTGTTTACAAGGATGCCATGAACAGAAACTCACTTAGATGGCATAGTAATACTTTTTAAATTAGAAAAATAGTTCTGTCTTCAAAGATAATTTGAAATAGTTTAAAAAGATACAGAAATAGGAAACATCCTGAAAAATCATTATCAGATAGTATTTTCAATACGTGTTCTGTGCATGTGGTCTGAATGCAATGGATAAAGTGGCAAATACTTTGAAAGCATGGCATATATATATGTATATTATTTAAAAGAAACCTAATCACAGCATTTAATAACTTCGGAATTCTCAAAAATCCAACCTTGCCTCTACTTTTAGGTAGTGTACCTCTCCTAGCCAGTGCATGTTCTCATCTGAAAGCTGCTATCCCTGTAAATGGGTTCAGAATTCTATTCAAAGTAAGACACGACTGAAAATTAAGATTATGACAGAGGCTTTATCTGTTACTGCTGTCTATAATGGGTTTTGTTTGTATGTCTGGATGTGGTTTAATGAATCCTTGTAATCTACAAAATTTAGAGGAAAAAATAAATAAATGACTCATTTCATGTCAATAAGCAACAGCTCATAACTCATGAAAGTTTGGGTTCCTGATCCTTTCACACGGTCAAGGCCACCTTTCAGCTGAGTACCCTCTGATACACATCTGACAGCTTGAATAGTGATGTGGACCAGTTCACCTGATTTTACTAGTTGTACAGCTTCTCTGTCTAGGACAGCTAAACTCTGCTGTCCAGAGTAACTAACATTTTACTCCTTAGAGTATGTTAGCAGCCAGAAACGGGCAATGTTGCCACACTCCACAGCTACTTTAAAGAAGGTTGTGTTGAGTTGGGGCCAGGAGAGGTTTAGGTTGGACATGAGGAACAATTTCTGATCCTATGGTCATTAAGAGATATTGAACTAATGCAATTAGAAGAGTCTATGTCTGCTGGCTCACTGTAGTTTCACTCTTGCTGGTCTGCATTTGTTCAGATTTTTGTGCCATTTACTTTTTTTCCAAGGAGAAACTAGTAACATGTCACTGTCCAAGACAGTGTGTGTGTGTTTATATGTGAAGGAGAAATAACCTCTCATTTGTAAACAAGAAGTAAAAATCATAGCCCAGCTTTATCACTGACAACAGCTGAGGGAAATTTAAGTTCTTTCATTTTATTTGCAGCAATACTTAAAAATAGCTTTGCAAATTCAGACTGGAAACTCTTCTGTCCTTTCCCAAAAAAGGAAATGTGTTCACAACAGGACAAATCAATTGCAATTGCTCCTTGCCCAGCTGAACAGCAGTAAAACCGTCTCAGCTAACGATTCCAATCCAGGAAATGAAAAACTGAACAAGAAAATGCTAAGGTCAGACAGGATCAACCTCTCCTTATCCCTTCTCTTTCATACACTCGAGGAGTCTATGGGAGAAGATGAAATGTGTTGAGGCAGGACTGTATCATTAGTAACAGTCTGTTATTTACAATTCCAGCCTTGAAGCCTTGGAAAGTACTTTATCACTTGATCTGCAAACCAGTATTTGTAAGTCATCAGCCTCTCTCCATTTTATGAGCATTTGTACTGCAGCTGCATTGAGAAGCCCTAGAGCAATGTAGTTAAGCTCTATTGAACTCTATGGAGGTTTAAAGATAAGGGAGTTATTTCTGTCAAAGCTAACATGAAAAAATATATTTGCTGTTTCATAATTGCCAAATTAGTGGCAAAAGGGTATCTTTTTTATTATTATTTCCCTTTTTTTGCTCTTGCAATCAGAACCTAGGCTTGCATAAGCAAGGGCTCAGAAGACTGAATACTTAGGGCACTCTACTTTCAAGGGTATAATGTCCTCAGGGAGGATGTGGCTTTGGTTGCACATTTCCTGTTAATGTTAAAAACTCAGAATTAAAATGCTTCAATGAAGATAGTGCATCCCCAATGTCCTAATGGCTGGTCATAGACACAGGGCTCTTTACGTGCTGGCAAGTACGAACGACCCTTGTGAATGCTGCACTTGGACCAGCACCTCTGAAAAGCACTGATCCTGCTCTCTCTTTAGACATCTGAGAAAAACACAGTAATTTCTAGAAGCTTTTCCAAGTTTCTTTCCAGTTATTTTTTTTAAAAAAAAAGAGATGTACTTCACTGTAGAAGGGATTTTTGGGTTTAAATTTATTTTTTGTTCCCTTTCTATAACTGAGCCATATCTCAAGAGGAGGCTCTATCACAGACTGAAAATCTGTCATATGGAATGACAAATTATCGTGGAAGCAAGATTTTCAGTGAACACTTATGTGGGGGATTACAGACTGGTGGAGGGAACGGTTCTAGAAGAAAAATAAACTTCCAGAGCTGACCTTGTCAATGAGTACCTGAAGGCAAAAGTGACTTGATCCACTCCAGAGTTTAACTGGAAAAGTGAAAGTGCTGCTTCTATGAAGAAGAGATGGAGATGTCCATTCTGGAAACGCAATACCAAAAGAATTAGCTATGTTTTTTTCATTAGTCTGATTGTGCATATTACTTTGTCAAAATTATACTATATTGCTTACCCAAATTGTCCTTGAGATCTCCAGCAAAGTGTTAATCAGATTTTTTGAGGTTTCCCCCTGGCTAGGCTCTTAGAACACAAGGAGAAACAAGAGACCGAAAGGAGTTCTTAATACAAATGACACATTTAGTTTATTCTCAGGCCCTCAAGAGAAACTGAGATCTTAGACTTCAAAAATATGGACATGACTACTTGGGAGCTTGTGACAAACTGCAGTCGGTTCTTCTAAGCTCAGGAACTCCCACTTCAAGAGATTTCCTAAAGAACAACAATCACAGAAAGATAAATTGCTGTGCACGGGCTCCTCAGCTCCCAGGTTCTGTGAGGCTTGTGTGGCCAGCACACTGCCCTCTGTTTACTCCTCAGCAGCCTTGGAGAGATTGGCTCACATGCCACATGCAGTGAGGAGAACACACAGAAATGCAGTGCCTGGGTGGTAGTGAGTGTCCTTGAAACTGTCCTTCACTTAAGACAGGAAAAAGCTGTGGAGAAAAGGAAATGTTTGCAAAATCCCAGACAGCTACTATCTAGTTGCACAGGTTCATAAGGACCCAACTAACAGGAAAGAAGCAAATGGTATCTAATCTCTGTTTGCAGCCAGGTCCAAGACCCAGAGAAAGCAGTAGGAACTGGCACGTGGTAGATGGTTCCTTAGCTGCTGGGGCCTCAGTGCTCCTGTGCACTTCAGGGTCCAGCCACAAAGGAAGCAACCTCTGCTCTGATTCCTCTGCAGTGGGCTTAGGGATTCATTACATTTTCTTTGGAGGTGCTTGATCACAACCTGTTCAGGGGGCTTTCTGTATTAAAACTAAGTGAATTTCTACCTTTAGAAAAGCTGCTACCTTCTTAACAGAGAAGGTCCAGTTTAAATTATGTGATATATTTGATCCATTTCTGACACGGGCAAAGCCAATCCCAATCTCTGTGTAAAGCTTTGTATTGTACTAAGCTTTCTATTTCATAGCCCCATGTAATCAAGAACTGTCTTCTGTATCTTGAATTAATTCATGTGAGTAGCTCTTCATTGAAGTGCAGAAGTGGCACTAATCAAATACTTTGGGGTGAGTGATCTTGAAACCTGTCTTTGAGGAATACTATGATGGGACTGTTAACTGTGAGCTTTGTTTTGCCTGTCAGTGACCCAGGCATTTAAAAGTCTTGTGCATTTAGTTGCTGAATTACTACAAGAGAAAAAGGTGCATTATTAATGTTGGTCTACCTTTCACCTGAAAAAGATATTTTCCAAAAAGCATTGTAGAGAAAGTATCTCATGGTTGCATTTGTGTTATTCAGATCTGTCGAGGAACTTACTTCTTCCATTACTTTAGTGTTTGTCCTGGGAAGACTCTGCCTTTCTCTTTCACATTACAAACAAGTCACTTTCCAGCTGCAGTTCTGCAAAAACTGGTTGTGAAAAAGTCATTGTTATGTCAT
Organism: Corythornis vintsioides; assembly: GCA_025447755.1. NCBI lineage: Eukaryota > Metazoa > Chordata > Aves > Coraciiformes > Alcedinidae > Corythornis > Corythornis vintsioides. Next base: position 62,361 of record JAOEGS010001781.1, read on the forward strand.
TTCTTTGTTTGTTGCTAGCTATATATTGACATTTAATGTAGATCTCCAGGAATTTCTGATACAGAATGAAATAAATTCATTGCTTGGGAACAAAAAGGGCTTTCAAAAAGATGTAACTACAACAAGCAGGCTTCAGCCCTTTTTGGCTTCTCTTATTGTCTGTTTGGACTTTTTCCCCTTTATCCCCTCAGAATCTCTGCCACTACAACTGCCATATGTGGTAGAAGGGCGAGTGTGGAACCTGTACCTAGGGTAAACCTCGAAACCATGGCCCACCCAAAGTGAAGGCACAGCTTTTGCAGTCCTGCAAACCTTGGCTTTGTTATCCCTTATCATTTCAGAGAATGCCTGGCAAAAAGGGATTTATCTCTGTAATGTTCAAACTCAAAAAGCAGAGCAGACAAAGCTTTGTTCTGTGTACCACAACCTCAGCTGGAATCTGATAAGGGACGTTTACCTTCCCTTTCTCTTTTTTTCCTTCCTTTCTTTTTTCCCCATCTTCCCCTTCCCTCTCCACTTCCACTTCTCTTTTCTTTTCAGTATCCCCTTCCTCTTTTTTTTTTTTTCATGTCTCAATTTCCTTTTTGTTGGTTTTTTTTCATCAGAAAGGTACTGAAGACGTTATTTATCAATGAGATTCCAGTTCAGGGCAGTTACAACATCATGTTGTGAACTCAAGGTCAGCAAAACTGTAATTCAGACACTACTCCTCATCTTACACTGTTTCACTGCAAAATTATGCAGAATTCTTTACAAGGTCTACACATACATATTCCTTCTAAAAAGAAGTGCACTGCTTGATGAAACACGGCCTATCAGTTCTTGCAGAATCCAACTGACAAAGCCAGCAGTCCCTTGTTATGCAAAATCCTTGTTTGTAAACAGAGTTCTGCCTTTAAATGGATTTTAATGCTTTGCCTTAGAGAGCCTATACACTTGCTTTCCCAACAGAAACCCACTACAAGTGCCATCTGGTGGCAGAAGTAAATTAAATCTGCACAAAATGTTTAGGAATTATTAAGGTGTAAATTTCTAGCAGAATGCAAAGGGATTTAACTGTGCAGTTGTCAAAAGGAGATATGTGCTACTGAGTCTGTGTTATATAACACATGGATCACTCTAGGTTGGAAAAATTCCCATAGAGACACAACAACCTGGAGGGAAAAATTATAACCTGGTCCATGATTGATTGTCATACTATGATAAATGGCATCTTAGTGCAGATATTAGAGTGTAAACATTCCCAAATTAATCTCAAAAGAAAGAAAACCCTGATTAAAATTCTTTCACTTCTTGTCCCTGTATCTAAGCTGCCCCCATTCTGGAATTTTTGCCGTTGGGTTTTTTTTTCCTTGCCAAAGGGAAATTACCCAGGACTGCATTGCAACTGCTTGGTTCTGTATGCAGCCTGTTTTGGTATACATCACATACTACAGATAGCCCAAAACTTTAGGTTTTGTACCCACTAACTGAAGAGATTTCACACTTGAACTGTCACTACTATGACCTTTATGAAAAGGAGAAAAATCCTCTTGGAGAATTGAAATTCATCCTCTCCACATAAATTTAGGACTTCTTTTCATGGGAAGGTTTTCTTGGGGTATTTTGGCCTCTGTCATAAGTCTGGAAATTCATATAATTTCAAATAATAAAAAAAATCCATAGCTGGAAATTCAGCTCTCTACAGTGACGTCTGTTTTGGCTGGTATCACCCATAGGGATCTTAAACACAGGTTCCGTGTTCTCTTCTTGGCATGCAAAGAAATATTCAGCCTTGAGAAGACATATGCTGTGTGGCAGTGCTACATCTGCTACAAAATCCTTTTGAGAAGAGAGAACTGAATAATGAGGTGGATTTGCTTTCTATCCTTGTCTCTAGATGTCAGTTCTGGAAGCTGAGCTGCTGACTAAGAACCAGTGTTTGGTATTGGGTTACAGCTTTCAAATGGAGCTGCTTCAGTGCCTCTGGAAAACTCCATTGATACATAAACCCACCTACAAATAATCCCTGCAAAGTGTTCACTTTAGGTCGCTAATTAATGCCTCACAAAGAAGATAACCTGATTTTGAATTGGAAAAATCCAACTCTAGGTGGAAATGTTTCATTCTCAAGAATCACCATTAAGCTTACTAGATCATGCAGGGTTTTTTCCAGGGAAAGTGTCTGCTGCTGGTTACACCTGGCTGTGTGGATCTACCCTGTTTCCACCCCTGCATTGAATATGGGGGAAATCCAGGTGGCTGGTCCTCTTAAACCATCTGTGTTTGCAGTGCCACGCAGCATGTGCAACTTTTCCTATTGTTGTCCCACCCCATCAACCTGTCAGTGTTGTTCACCTCCCTCTACTGCTGACTCCATAAGGCAATGTGCAGCTTTTACACGCTGTCTTTCAGCCGTGACTGACCCCATTCCTAGGGGATATTAACTCCTGGCTTTCCACAGTGTGATAAAAAGCTGCCTGAAGAATGGCCCAAGGATGTAAAAGGAAATAGAAGTGACCTTCAGCATGTGGTGCAAATGAAGGTTGTTTCTTACTCTTGTGCTTTTAAGGATTCAAAGAACCAAAAAGGATTGCTCATGGACAAGTATGAAGTAAAGAATAAAAAAATATCTATGTGAAGGGTCAGAAACCCATCCTAGATAAAGCTTCTTTCTGTTCCTGAAACAACAGCAAGGGATGAAGTCATCACTAGATGCCAGCAACAATTGCCTGTTATGCTGTTTGTGAATCACCCTTTTGAACACAGCTCGCAGTAACCTGTAATTTTCGTATGCAGAATGTCCAATTTCAATGCAGTGATAAGTGAGAGGGAGGAAAGTACATTTAGTTGAATCATTCTCATACGTAAGTGTCAACAGGTGCTGTCAAGCAATAAGAATATGAGTCAACCATTTAGCAGGAGGGTCTTCTGGTAGAATACCCCAGACAGAAAACATCCAGCAGCCTTCCCAGCTCAACTCACCATCATTTGGCACTCAAAAGGCAAATTGTTAGAGGGCAGTCAGGCTGACAAACAGTCTGCTCAAAGACTACCAGCTCACTGCTAAAGATGTAGTCTGAGCTAGGGAGATAGTGGAGAGGTGACACGTGGCACTGTAATCCATCACACCCTAACTGCTGCACCTAGGCAGATCTAACAGCCCCCATACCTGGCAAGAGCTTCAACAACTCAAACCATGCTGACATTTCTATCACAGTGTAGCTTCACCATGTGTAAGCACTCCTGTGGAGGTTGAGGCTGAGGAGAATGGTGTGGAAGCAGGTTTGGGCATGGTAAAGCTATCTATATGTGACCATAGCTCTCAAACTGTTACCCAGAAGCCACCAGTGGCACACAGAGGATTTTTGGCTTGGCCACTGAACAAAATTATTCAAGAGACAAGTGGGAAGGATTTGAAAGGGAAGCATTAAAAAAGCCCTGTTGCATTAATTCCTTCAGTAGGCTGAGGAAACATCCACACATATTCCCATCGTTGTGTGTATTCCTGTGATAGAGGCCCGAGCAGAAGCATCTGTTGTGCTGTGAGAGGAAAATGTTATCATGGAAGAGGAAGCTGACACAGAGCTTTTCATGGCATAGCTGCACAAATGTCTCCCTGGCAGTCGATGTAACAAATGTTTTCTTGCAGGATAGCAATAAAAAAACCCTACAGTCAGCATAGCAAAATACTTTACAAAATTAACCTAAGTTTAGATTCAAATATTAAATATGGTGTAAAAGAAAAACAGGGAAAAAAACAAAACCAAACCTGTTAGAATCAATTCATTAATCTAGTTTCTCCAACGTTTTGGTTTTCTAGCTTAGATAAAGATAAGATAAAGCAGCAGTTTATTTGCAATATTGTACAAATTTCCTAAGCCTTACTTCCTAAGTAAGAAAGTCACACAAAGTCTTGTTTGCAGTGCAAACAAGAAATAGAGTGTTGGCACCGTAGCACTGAGAACACCAACACCAATCAGCAACAGCAATAATATTGAGGGACAGAGAGCAGGAAGGGGTGAAATCCCCATGCCAGAGAAAAGAATGAGATTCAGTATAAGGACAACACAAGAAAATTCCAGCACAGTCCATTGGGGTTTTGTGCAAAAAGTTTTTGGAAGTTTTTCCCCAGATGAGAATCCGGGGCTTCAGCTCTGAAGTGCTACCAGCTCTCTGAGGCACAAAGCTGGCCTTATGGAAAGAGATCCCTGGCTGCACATCTCTGCCTGCCTCCCACTCAGACACGAGTACACAATTAGAATCCTTGTGTCTAAACACCATGCTCTGGAAATTCTTACAGAGACAGAATTGCTGCTGCCCTTCTTTTCCAGTAGGCACTGAAGCCCTGGGTAGGTGTTTGGTGAGCACAGCAGGAGCTCCAGGCTGCGTGTGCCACAGAGCTTGGGTGAGAACATGAGCACACCTGGCATGGAGACACAGAGAAACCCATTCCTGATGGCTGAGAGCAGGGGACTAAGGAGCTCTCTGCTTCCAGCACCTAAGAACTCCCTTTTGCTATTGTTTTCCAGCTCTCTCCTACTGTGAGGAGGGACAGTGCATCGATTTACTCTGAAGTAGTTCCCTGGGAGTGTTTTAACTACTGAGCAGAACTGTTGATACAGAGAGCATAACAACCACAGCTGTCTGGGTACCTCTGGAGCACATTTAAGACTGATTAAAGTCTATGGATCTAAGTTCCTTTCCCTTCTGCTGCTGTCTCTGTTTATCTTCAGTACCTTTAAATCCTCAAACCCTCACAAAACAACTCCAGTCTCTGCTGTCATGAAACAGAGCTTGTTTTTACATGACGTTGTGGTCTGGTGACTGCTGACCCTGAAGCTGCCTTCTTTCAACTAACAGGCCAATGTATAATTGCTCAGTTCTGCTCTAAATAGTTTACAAGCTGCCCTTACCCCCCAACCTTATCTGCACTGAACAGATGAATCCTTATGGTCAGAGTAATTGCAAGTGTATTTTGAAATAGCTCTTAATTCTTATTTTAAGAGCTCTTACATTTTTTTAAAAGCATGAAACCTTGACTTTCTGCAGAATAGTTGCTCTACCTGCTGTAAATGTCTTAGGGTGGGAATATTTCATGTTGATCTGCATGTTAGTAGGGAAAAAATGCCAGTTTCTGGAGTTCAATACATTTGGTATGAACGGTATGTATGAGGAGCAGTATCTGTCTCACCACTGGCATGTACAATCACAGCAAAAGAATTTGTTGCATTGTGCAGCTGGATACAGGAAGGGAAAAAAAAATATTTTCACCTAAACAGCCTTTCTTAGAGTTTCAACAAAGCAGTAAATATTAAATAATCTGTGTTCTTTCGACTGGTGCTTTCAAGGGCTCCACTGTGACAGGAAATGCTAATTTTATGAATCAGTGCACACCAGTATTACTCATGTAATATGCTTTTTTTTTTTTAATGGAGTTTAATACAATGGAAATTTCCTAGAAAGGTGGATATTAATTTTCAAAAAATTATGATTGTCCATTTAAATTAAATGCACACTCAAGTTCATTCATCAACACATAATGCACATTTACTGGGCAGCCACCATCATTTATATTTGGCAAAGATACTCAGCTTCTGTGGCAACTCTGTTGCAGGCAGAAGAAATACTGGCATAGTTAAGGAAAGGCCAATTGATTAAAGTTATCTTGTGGTTCAGAAAAGATGCTGGATTCACAGCATTATTACCAATGTTGTGAAGCCCAGTGCATTTGAAGCTTATGATCTGCATTTAAATAATTTTAAAAAAATAATAAATAAAGGTAATCTGTGAAGCAGAGACCAGAGATGGCAATGTCATGGTCAGCTGCTGGTGTGTGTAGCTACAGCAGCAGTGGGCTCCCTCACAGCCTCACTTTACTGGTTTCTCCTGTGCTGGTACCAGTTAGAGGGATGATGAGAGCTCCACCCGCTGCAAGAGTTCCAGCAAGAGCTTAGCTACAGGGGAGTGTGACAATCAGAAGCCACTTAAAAGGACCCAAGAGAGGGCTGTGTGAAAGAAGGAAAAACTGGCCTTCTCTAAGTTCACTAGTGAATGCAGTGCAGAAGCTGCTGATGGTTTACAGATGAGTGCACAGTGCAGCACCTGACCTGCTTGTCAATGACACACATTAATATGTGCCAAACTAATTTCATTTACAGCCACAGCTGGTAGCAAAAAAAAATCTACATAACTATGGGCTGTGCAAATCCACACTTCAGTTTTGAGGCAGCCGATCAATTAATTATGCATTGATTTTAGCATGCATGTTTGCTCAAACAGTGCACAACAGTGAAGTTTTTTTCCCAGAGTTCTAGAGCATCTGTTGAATATTTACACCAGACCTCTGAATAGAAGCTCATTTGTTTCTCTGGGCTTGAAGCACGGCCAGAGAAGTTACCAACTGTTTGCAAAAAGCTGTGCAATGGGATGGGATCCTGCAAAGCCCACAGGGTTACAGAGTGGCCTCAGGGAACAAAGGTGCCTCACCGGGTTGCAATCAGACAAGAATCCTAATAGATGTGGGTATTAATTTTGAAGAGCAAAATAAAGAGAAGGGAAATACATGCTGTTCATACATGGATACTGTATTTTGCTGACTAAAGCAGAAAATAACTGGGGATAAGCCTTCCTACTTCTGATTTTTACAAGAAAATCTGTTTGTAAACTTACCCACACATAAACCCATACGCAGAGGCAGGAGTTGTTCTATGAATATAAGCCTGTAAGAAACAGAGTTCTCCTTTTGCACTGAATATGTCAAGTCTCATTGATTTTAACAGCTCCTGAGGAAGCACAGCTCCTTGCTAGGCATAGAGTAATTCCTGTAAAAATCTGCATGAGGCATGTGATTCAAAGGCAAGGGTACAGTTGCTCATGTGAGTACCTTAGAAGTTGCTGAAGCTAAGGGAAGCGAAGAAAAATATTAAAGTAATGGGAACATATTTTGGGGAAGTCATGAACTAATAGGAATAAAATAGAGAATGTAAAACTGATGTGATATTTTAAAATGAGATTTTCTAGTCAGGATTCAAGTATCTATTACACGGAGCTTTAATAAAATTTATACCCTCACAGTGCTGTATAAATCTAGAGCCGAAGACAGATTTAATCCCATTAAATATTTGTCAGGGATTTAATGTAGTAGATAATATAACAAGTGCTATTGGACCTGGCATTATAATTATCCATTTTTACCAAACACCCGTGCCCATGGCTTCAAGAAGAATTTTCCTTGAGATAGGACTCAGTGGCTGGATGCTGTATTTCCTTTAATTTAGCATAGATTGAAATTAGAGCTGCTGTTCTTTTCTCAGCTCTTTATTAACTGGAAAGCAGGCTTTGGTTCCTGCTTCCAGAGGTGTCCAGTGGAAATGCTGCAACACAAATATTTCTATAACCTCTCTTTTAACAGAAATGTGGCAGTTTGACCTACTGATTCTTGATGGGTTTTCCTATTCAAGAGCAGAATACCAGCAGCAGCCTCCACAAAGTTGAAAGGCTGCTGACAAAACCAACTTCCTTTGTTAAACTAGTGCTGCATACTGGATCTACAGTCCAGTGCAGACAAAATGTCAAAACCCACCTCCCAGACTGATTGTACACTCTACTTTCTTCTAGCAGCCCAACTTTTATGCTTCTCTAAAAATAAAATTTAAACAAATAAATAAATACAATACATTTAAGAAGTTTTTAGCTCTGCAAATGTTTCCATTACACCCAACAGCTTGGGATGGATAAGGCATTACTTAATTTATTATAATTAGAAAGCCATTTATATATACTAATTTATCCTCTTTTGTTTGTTTGTTTGTTTGTTTTCTGAGGACTTTTTTTCTGCAGTTCTGTAGCAACAGCCACCACACAGCAAATGCTAAGTGCTTTTTAAGGATACCCTCCTGTTCTGTTCTCAGCTTCTGGGTCATCATAATCATCTCTGTGATAATGAAAATGCTGAGAATTTAGGTACTTGGTTGGGGTTTTTTTAACATAGTAGCGTTCTCTTAATTAAAGCTGAATTAATTAATTCAACTTTTATTATTGTTTAAAACTCTTCAGGTATCAAAGCAGGAAACTGAAAGAGCACTTGGTGATTTCTAACCCTGAACACCTGTATGCTTAGATGTACAATTACACATTACACTAAAATTCACACTAAAATGCCCAAGTGAGAGATGCAGTTTGTGGTGTCACTGCAATTTATTTGATGAACATATGTAAAATGAATATTTCCAACATGTGGCGACTCATAAAACATTTTTTTCACTTGTGCACAGTGGAAGTTATTTTTTGAGAGCTAAATGCTGTGTTCTGTAGCCACTCATCAGGTGATGTTTTTTTATATAACAATAGAAGGAAGTAAAAATAAAATATGTGTTATCATAAACTACAAGTGTTTTAGAAATCCATGCCAGGTTTCACATGAAGATAAATCACATCCAGACTCTCAAAGCAAACATTTTCCACTGACAGGCTGTCGGCATCCCATGAAATAACAAAACTACTCAGATCTGTTAAAAGTAAACCCATGTGTTTATCTCTTCTTTCTCTATAGATTTGGGTCAGCCTTTCTGGGATTTCCAGTTGTAATATGAAGAGGCAAAGTAAACCCAACACAGAGATCTAATTCACTCTCCAGCAAGACAAGAAGCACACAGAATGACACAGGGAATCCCACTTTTCCTGGTTTTTTAAGGAAGAAGATGGAATGTTGCTTTCTTCCCCACTTTTTGCACCAGACTTAAAGCACAGTTATCTGGAAAGGAAGGATGTTCTGAGACTCAGTGTGCCTGGGTTCAAGTCCCCACAGCTTCCTGGATGCTGAGTAAATGAAGAAAGTTGTTATTTCCTTTCTGGAGTGGGGCACTTGGAGGTGTGGGAGTTACAGCTACATAGGGATCATCAAGAAGGGTGAAGTCTTCAAGCTGTCTGTGTGGCTGCTTTAATGCCAGCCTGTGCAATGCTCCCTGATGCACAAGGCTGTTCCTGGCTGGCTGTCTCAGGGGTGTGGGGGGGTCCACTTCAAAGTTTTTAATAAAAACTACTTGGACAAAGACATGATTAGAATTTTGAAAATAGAACAGATCAATATTCCCTCCATATTTTGGTGTTTTCTTGTTCCTTATTCGTTTTTACTTCCTTGCTGGGTGAGATCTGAGAAGACCCCTGCTCTACTAAAGACCAAGTTAGATAATTCAGTAAAATACTGATCTAGCTCTTTGGTGTCTAGGAATCATAATCCTGATTCCTTAATCTTTTCTCACCTAAGTGCAGTATCTGCAGAGCAGTTGCTGATGGCCTTTGAGACCATCTTCTTCTGACATCTCTGCAAAGGACTACCTGTATCCACATGAACAGTCTTACTGACTAGCACAATTCTTTGCAGAAATGAGAGCCTAGAAAGCAAGAGGATTTTACTATTGAGACTGAAATGTTTGTGCATTCTTTCAGTTGGAAAACATGAGATGTACTAGAAGAAAAAAATTCCACTTGGAATAAATTTAGTGAGTTTGTAGAACAAATAAACTCAAACCATGGTCTGCAAAGAAGAAGATGTTACTAATCTGGTTATAGAAGTTAACTTGGAAAGTATTTGCTCAGCTGTCACACACTTTTCTGGAAGTAAGAAATAAATAAGCAGAGAGAGCATGCTGGTGGCCATGGAAATGGAGATACATCAGAGTGTTTGACTACTTAGCTTCACTCATATAGAGAGACAGGCTGGAATAAGAGGAACTTTTAATGGGTATGAGTGTTGTTTAGAGTTATCAATTCAAGGGGCATTGGGTTTACAGTGTGACAGTGTCTCCTGGCTGCCAAAGGGTGGCCATCCCCTATGGGAGAATACATAAATAAGAAGCTTGATCTGTAACTCCAATGAGAAGTTCAGAAGGGAAATGTTTAGTTGTACCTTTTTCAATCAAAAGGTAATGTTTTAATGACTTCAATAAATACAAAATTCCTATGAAGAAAGAATCTTTTCCACCTCTCAACAAACTGTATGGTTAAAACAGGACATATGTTTTGCAATATCTATTTCCCAGCCTATGGAATGGCTAAGTACTGAAAAAGATAATTGCAAAGCATAATACTTTCAGGGGCTGTAAAAGGCATTGAGGTAATTTGAATTTCGATTTTTCACTTCAGCAAATGCCGTCAAAAAGCTTGGATAGCTACGAAGGAAAAACTCCTGGACAAAAGGTGACAAATTTGTGGTGAGTATCTTAAACAAGCATGTCATGAATTGGCAAGACAAGTAAATCCATGAAAACACAAGTGCAAGGGAAACAGCTTTTGGTAGCTAGTTTAATAGTTCAACAATAGTTTAATATCAAGCAACCTAACAGTTGCTTCTAAAAAAAACCCTCAAAAATATGAGATTCCAAGAAAACTTGGAATAACTTCTCTGCTTGCTTATCTTGATGCAGTGGAGCACTGGGAGCCCCAGGTAAGGCACTGTGCTGTTTTACAACTACAACAGCCACAATTCTGCTAGCAGAGATCAGTGGGAGGTTCAGAACTGGACAGACTTGCATTGTCAGGCAGAATTATAACTTGCCATTGTTGCCAAAAAACAGTGGAACAAATTCACAGAATCACTAGAGATGAGAATGTCATTTTCCCTACCAAGAGAGACATTCTGTTCAAGGGGTCAGGAAGAAGCAAAGGAAAGACAAAACCATGTGTGTCATCATAAAAAGTCCTGAAAGCACAACTTATGGCAGATGCATGTAAATGAATAATATTAGTTATTAGTTCAATCTTTATGGATTGGGTGGGATTTAGATATCCATCAAGTTCAGACATCATAGCTGGTAGGGCACAGTAGTTGTGTTTAATTCTCTTCATAACTTGTCACTGATAAACTGCTCACATTAGTCAGAACTTACAGTCTCTGCTATGTTAGCAGATTTTCTGTTGCTGTAGGTAATATTTGTTATCAAAGAAAATTGTCATTTTTTTCCAGGTGACAAAGACTCCCAGTCATTTCTCCTTATTCATATTACCATGTGCCTAGGAGTCCTCCTTGCAGACCAGCTGCCCCTGTGCAACATGACGTACAAGCAGTACAAAAGGAAGGCTTTCTGTCTTGCAGAACTTCAGTGAGCTCAAATAAAAATGAAGAGAAAAAATGATGCTCTCAAGAAAGCTGGCAGAGAACATTATTGAAACATCAAAAAAATAAATCCCACAGTGAAAGAGTAGGAAAACCTTGCAGGGGAAGATGAGTAGGAAAGTCATCTCAAAACCTTCCTTTTGGGGCAAGTTGCTGCAGACACTGTGAATGTTTTGCTCCAGTAAGAAAAGTAACCCTCTTTATTTTCAGTCTGTCATCTTGTGGAAACACTTAATATGCTGTGTTTTCCACCTGTCTCTGTATGCTTCGTATGTCAGATTATGAAAAAGAGTCAACTTATTTCTTTTTAATGAAAAAAAACCCCAAGAACGTCTTCATTCATCACTGCATCAGAAACTAATTTGGAAAAGCTCTCAAAAGTACAAAGACACAAGCCTTTATTTTTTGCTATCTCCCCAGACATGTGGCTCTCTAGCACATGAATACTTGTTGGCATTCAGAACGTCTCTGAGCCAGATGATAGAATTACCAACAGGCACTTCAGAAACCCAAGGATACTTCAAAGAACAGACCTTGAAGAAGTAGTAAAGAAGGATCCATTTCATTCCTAGTTTATAAAGGATTAAAAAATCTCAAGCAGTCAAGTGTAGTAGTTAAAAGATCATTTTAACAACTTATTGATCTATTTATAATCATCTGCAGTCCTACTCTCATCTGTTACGTGTGAATAGATGCTTTGGATTTGACATTCAGTGATTGAGAATTCTGACATGCTTCATTTCCCTGGCTTAACTTCTTCTGGAAAACTGTAAATTCTGTGACAGAAAGTGCTCTACAAAAGCTAACTATTACTTCATGAAAGTACCCTTAGTTTCCACCACTTTCTGAATAGAGTTTGAAACTTTTCATTCTTAAAACATAAAGCAGATGTCTTCAGATTTTTACATTTCTTTATTATATTATTCTGTATTTAATGAATTATAGGAGAAAAAGCAAGAAGAATTGGCTCCGAGCACATTTTTATCACCATTCCTTATGTTACCCAGCCTTCATTCACATAAGAATGCCAATAAAGAAATCCACACAGTCAAATAACCTTCTTTCAACATGCAGTCTAATCTCCCTGCTTTTGCAGTCAAGTAGAACCTCCTCATGAACACGTTGATTTAAAAAATAGTTTGGATTATCCTGTGTGCTTAGCCTGCTGTTTCTAATTGTATTATGTTTTTTTAGTTGTGATTCCTGACCACTTAATGCTGTGAGTCCACTATCCCTTTCTTCAGATATTTTGGATTTTAATTCTTCTCTAAAAAAATACAGTGAAATACAACTAAAATAGAGCTTAAAAATAAGCAGTAGTGGAAGAAGTAGAAGTATCTTATATTATCAAAATACAGCAATGAGATGTGGAGAGCGTGGTGTAAATAATGCTGTCATTATACACAGCTTACAGTTTGTCATCAAACTGGATGCAGAGCAAAAAGGAATCCCACTCAAACTGGGATTAAGTAATCTGGAATTGAGATTTACAGTGGTAAATGATTCACCAGACCTCCCTATCTAAAGGTTTTATAATACATTATGATGTTAGCATGCATGATCCACACTAAAGGTAATAGTTGCACGTGAGCCACTTCCCTTTGGTAAAGATGCCAAGTGTCATTATTGGCAGCTTTTAGGTCTGAAACCTAAATTCTCCATTCCTTGTGTGCCAAACAATCACAGAACATGCATCAGAAGCTTTGCAGATACAGGAACAGTGTTGTATTTTTATCACAAAAGGTAATAAAGAAGAAAGTAAGTAACCTTGGAGCATCACAGTCCAAGTGGTGATGCCCCATGGAGAGCAGGAAACAGACTGGGAGAGGATTCAGTTTAATCAGGATGTGAAGACCTTTCTTTCTCATGCCATTAACCTTTGCCCTTTTTATAGCCTCTGGTGGCAAAAATCTGTTCAATTAATTTCTCGTTTACATTTCTTTATACCTTAAGTTATTAAATACAATTCAGTTTAACATAAAGCACTCCAATAGAAAGTCTGTGTAAAATCAAATCTGTATTTACACTGTTGTCCCCCACTTCATACAATAAAAACTCCAAAAAGAGGAGGAAACTTCCTCTATTTAACAACATCCTGAACTTGAAAATAATGATGCTATCCTCCATTTCCTATATAATAATTGATAGTAAATGAATTTATGCTTATAAATCCTAAGCACAAACTGATTCCTATACTCTTATTAAAATAAAGACATTTTAATATTTAAATATGAAATACATTAAAGGTATTTTGCTGTGGAATTGCAACAGCTGTGGCTTGTTGTTTGTATAAGTTGATTTTTTGTTTGTAGGAGCTTACAAAGCTTCCCTGTTTCACAGTTGCTGATTTAAAACCCATGTGCCATGGTTTTGGTGTCTCATTTCCATCCTGACATCTTTCTTTTTCCGCAATGAGTAACAACACAAGACAACAGAATTTCTTCCTGTTCTGTCTTTACACAGCTTAGCCTCCTGTAGGTTCCACAAGACAAGTTTAAACGTACAATTCCAAGCATATGATCCTCAAACTTTCTCTCACCCAGGCAACTATTCTTTTGCTTTTTAACAGTAACGTTCTGCCAATACTCTGCCTCCACTGCAGAAATACCCTATTTTGACAGTGCTGTACAACTCAGGTGTCTATTGCACAACTAACAAAACCTGAGTATTGCATTACTTTCAATACATTCACCAGCTGTTTAAGCAGAACTTGAAGCAGGGACCAGAAGCCATGTCACTGGCTTCATCCCTACACCAGTGACTCAACAGCATCCTCTTCTGCAGCTCACAGAACTGTATGGAAGAGCAGCATTTCTATGAACAGATGACAAAGTAAAATAGCAAAATGCTTATTCTATTTTTTTTTTTCTCAAAATAGACCTTCCCGCCTCTTCGACTGTCTCAAATCAAGTCCTACATGGAAGCTTTGTGCCAGTATTACTCATTGTGTGCTTCATAATGTCCTAAATGATTACCTATGGAATGACTGCTTTTTTGGTTTGGTTTTTTTGTGTGTGGGTTTTGTTTGGGTTTCTTTTTGTTTGGGTTTGGTTTTGTTTTTAAATGGGCACTTTCCCTTTTCTGACCCTTTAAAACTGACCCTTTAATTGACTCAATTTTTTCCCTATCCTCAGTTAGTGCCCAGTGATCATCTTTGTCAAAACCTGCCTGTCTGGAGCTGTCAGTGATTAAAACATAAAATTATAATTCTGTAAAATCATTATAATTTTTTTTATTTCATAAGTGCTTAATGGACAAGAGAAGAGTAACGCGTGTCATTTACCTTAACTTTATCAAGGCTTTCAACATTGTCATCCTTCTTTCAAGTCTTGTTTCCATGTTCTTGGAACAATAATGAATGGATGGGTGGACAATTAGATTAAGAAAATGCCATCATAATCTAAAAAAACAGAACTATTCTACTATTAGACAGTGAGTATTACACTACCCGGACCCATTTTGTAGCTCCAGTTGTTATTTACAGTGGATTTAAAAAAACAAAACACCAAACAAAGCAACAAAACCCAAATCTCCTGACACCACTCTATCAAAGCCAGCAGTGCCATCAGTGAAACGCAGGCTGGTTACTGGCTTGTAACTGCGGCAAAAATGAGATTTGAAAGATGAAGCACCATTGTTTGAAATACTTCTTTCAATCCTTCCACTTCTGCAATCCCTTGACAGTGCTATATCGAAAGTATGAGCACTTCAAAACATTCTTCAGACAGTAGTGGTTGTAAAAACAAGAGTCAATAAAGCTCTGAAATTCAAACTATTGCTGCAATTTGACCCCCAAGGTCCTAAGTCTCTGTCTACCCTGACACTCTGTCTACCTTCCACAAAGGCTATATATATATATACACACTTTATATAGTATATACATAGAATGCATATTTTTCTCTATATATTCCTTCAATATTTACCTGAAATGTGAACTAGTGTCAGCACACAGAGCTCTTTGACAGTAGAATGGTGTTATTTTTCAGACAAGCAGCTTAAAAAACACCAGGAGCAAACCCTTTGAAATGGAGAGTTTTCTACTTGGCCCACAGTAATAGGAAGGTGCTGAATCACTCCATGGTTGAAAACCTTACTTTGAAGCAAGCCAAGGAGCATAAAACAGCACATTTTAAATACAATTTCATTTTCTCACAGGGTACAAGTGCATCCTACATGAAAACATGTTTGCTCTTGTTCAGTACAAGCAGAGTCATAGGGTGCATTGGATTGCAATGGCCCTTTAAAGGTCATCTAGTCCACTCCCCCTGCAGTGAGCAGGGACATCCTCAACTAGATCAAGTCACTCAGAGCCTCATAAATCCTGACCTTGAACGTCTCCAGGGATGGGGCCTCCTCCACTTCCTTGGGCAACCAGTTCCAGTGTCCACCACTCTCATGGTAAAGAACTTCTTCCTAATGTCCAACCTAAATCTACCCTGCTGTAGCCTAAAACCATTGCCCCTCACCCTGTCCCTTCCCAGCTTGCTTTCTTGTAGGACCCCTTCAGGTCCCAGAAGGCCACAGTAAGCTCTCTCATTGCAACCTCAGCTCAAGTTCATCTCCTGTCTCTGTCCTGCCTCCAGTCTCAGGGCCAGGCTCGCAGTGCAGCTGGCTTTCCACAGCACTGCTGGCAGTTTTTGTTAGAGACAACCCTGAGAGAAGGGGTTCCTTTGACACAGACTTGTCCTGGCAAGCGTGCAACGCAGAGCAAGTCTCGGGGAACAGAGAAGAGCAGGTTCCCCACTGAACACTCCTGTGACTGAGGATTTGGAGCCACCTTCTCAGATTGGAAAATGCTTTGGATCGTTTCTGTGTAAAACACGAGTAAGTATATTGAAGTCTGGTGCTCAGGAGTGGGTGTTTAAAATAATCTCTGTAACTCCAGCAAATTTTTAATACAATACAAAAGATAGCTTAAAATGAGCTTCGCACAGCACTTGCAGGGAGAAAAAAACCCCATCCAAACAACACTAACTAAACCCAGGAACTGGCATCGTTTCTGTTTTCTGTCTTGGCTCTTTACAGTGTGCAAGTGGTGTGGGCAGCTGCCAGTTCTCCCAGCAGAGAGAGAACAGCATATGAACCACTCTGAACTCTCCCTCATTGCCAGCAGACTTTGGTCAATGCAGCAAAGTTCCCAAACTGCAAATCAGGTGTCAAGTCGCAGGCACAAAAAGCCAGGTGCAGTAGTTGTGAACATTTCAGTCCCTGCTCTGTCCTCATTTTTACTGTTTGTTCCTACCCATTCAAGATGATTTTTGGCAAGTGACTGGTGTCTGTGACTGACTCCTATTTCCTGAAGCAAATAGCAAATGAGCAGCCCCAGGCAGGAACTATAGTTTTAGAATAGCCAGTGGAGCAAGTGGAATATTTATAGCCATCATCTTCAAGTATCCTTGGAGCTTCTGATGTTCTCAGGCCTGCCAAGCAGGTTAGAAAGGCTGTATGCTCTGTCTCCCTGTAATACAGCCTTCTCTGGGTATTCTCCTTTGGAACAGGAATCTTTTCTCCAATTTGCTCTTGAAGACTCAATGCCTAAAGAAGAACTTGAGTGTTTCATGGTAAACTTGTTTTATTAAAACTTCTACTAGAGTTCTCATTGAAAGGCAGAACAATTTAATGATTTTCTAAGTTATACTATTTCCGCTTACAGTGGTTTGAAAGACTCCTGCTTGTCACCTTGATTTCGCTGTCCTGACTCAGCTTTAGTCTCTGGGATTGGATATTTCTGAATGAATAAGTAATTTTGAAAAATGGCCTTTGGCTCAAGGTCCTGTTTGCTGCTTTTGGGAAGAGTATATTCTATTCTTCTACACTGTAGGGCTATATTCAAAGCCCTATATTCCTATATTATAGGAAGGATGCAAGCCAAGTATTAAGGACGTGTCTTAGTCCAGTTTGTTAATGAGCATGACCATGAAGCTCCCTCTGTAAGTGAAGTCAGTCTGTTGTGAGAAGAAATAGATACCAGCTATCAGGAGGCACAGCTTCGATGAAGGAGTTGGAGTTACAAGTTTGCAAGAGCCGTGGACTTGGGCTCTTGCTTTTGAAATACTGCTTAACCATCTTCTTGCCTTTTCTTTGATGTATGACTGACCCTCATTTGAGATCTAATACTTAAAATTACCTTATTTTCAGGGGAGTTGGGGGATCATGACCTATCTCTTCACTTTTGCTTCTACAGAAAATAAGAATTGTGGAATCATATACAAATAGCAGCGAGTGAAAGTCTCAAGGAAGAGTTTGTGTGGAATTTTAAGACAAAAGAATACAGAAGTTCCCTTCTGGCGTCCAGCATTCATTTTCTACCTATTTAGAGCACGAGTAGATGTGAAAAATAATGTGCACCATGGGAGAGGGGATGGCAGAAGGCAACCACCAGTCTGAGGACTGCAGCCCCAGGCCCACCAGTCACTTTAATTTATAACAAAAAACCCAATCCAGAAGTGAGCTTTTTCCAGCTCTTTCCCTCGTGCTGATTTCTCCCAAGAGGCTAGAAGATCTGTGCACTGAATATTCATTCTAACTGCTGACAAGGGTGGATTTGCTGGAAGAAGTGATCCTGGGAGGCTCGGATGGCGAGGCGTGTGCCGCGTTCGCCAGCTCCCTCCGCTCCACAGGCGCCGAGTGCCAGCTGGAGAGTCAGCAACAGCTGCTCACATTTCATGTCTGAGATCTTTGCAGCTGTCTGCTCCCTGAATGTGAATCAGCAACTCGCATTAAGGAGGATTCTACCAGCCAGAATGGATTTCCCTTCCTCTCACACTTTCTGTCTTAACCGCTGCATGGAAGGGATTTATTTAAATTCTTTTTAGCTATTTATTTCACAGTAAGTTGTCTGACGTGCAAAAGAGAGTGGCTGTAATTTTTTATGTTCTTGACGTTGGCTGATATGCTGCTATCAAGGCAAGCCATACATTTCAAAAGATACAGGGCTGGTTTGATCTCCTTCCAGTGTTTATCATGAGGAAGGTGAGATTAGTATGAAATTTCCACAATTCCAACACACACACAAAATTAATCATAACCGAAGAACACAACATTTACACCCAAAATCAAAACATAGGAAATATAGGACTGCACAAAACTGTGTTAAGGAAATGTCTGGGTAAATATCTGCAAATGAGCCTGGAGAAGATTGTACTTTCATTTAAAATAACTAGATGTGAATCAGTGAAAATATGTCATTTGATTTCAGTGAGAACTGAAGTAGAACTTCAGAGCTTTGGACAGGACTAGAGCTAATTCACACACTTAGTTAATGTTGATGTTGTGTGCCTGAAACATATAGCATTACATAATACAAAAATATTATTATAATATATATGAAATATATTATCCTATATAATTCTATGACCAATATCAGGGTGCATATGTGAACACGAAGCCCACTTCCAGCTCAGAGAAAACATTTATTCTTACTTGCTCACTGTGCCCTCTATAAAGTGTGGCTTTTTCATTTGCTAAATTGCAGCTGTAAAAACAAATTCCAGGCCCTTGGTTCCAAAGCTCACAAACACTATGCTCTCAAAGCAGAAAAGGAAGAGCCATGAAAGTTAAATAATTTATATGAAATCTTTCAGTGCATGACCAGTGTTTATGCTTATCATACCTGAAAAGAGACACCCAGGATTTTCACACAGTCACTGGTTTTTAAGTGACAAATCAATCCATTGCCATTAATGTCAGTGATGTGCTGGTATTAACTACAAAAAAACCCCAACCAAACTACAATGTGAAGGGTGCTTTTTAAATGATGGAAGTTGGAACTGTGAAGAAAATGCTTGATTACCAACTGAAAATAGTAGGGATACTCAGGGAGACGAAAAGAAATCCAGCATAATGGAAATTCTGAGAAGGAAACAACATTAATGACTGCACATGAGGAGAAGCACTTCAGGACTTGGTTCTCCTCGGTTTTCTTGCTGTTAAGAAGACTCCATTTACAAAAAGAGATGGGAAAAAAAAAAAAAAAAAAGACAAAATGAAGGAAGAGGGAAGAAGGGTGAGAAAGAGAGAAATAAATGAATGCAACTGGAAACTTTAATTCCTGTTCTAAATACTGCAAAAATCTTAACCATTTTGCAGTTGTTCACTGGCTGGTTTTGCTTAATTTTATTTTGACCGTGCTTCCAAATACAAAACAGGAAAGAATTCCTGGGTTTACCACTTGCATCTCAGAGCTGCAACACTGTAAGAATAAACTGTTATTAAGACTTGCTTTCAGCTAAGTACATTTATTCTCTTCAGTCTTTTCACTCAGATGGCAGGGGACACATTCTGTAAGAATGAGAATGTGTGGAAGGTCTGTCATCATCATAGCACTTTAAACTGCAGTCTGCAGGGATAGAAGAAATTCACTGAAAAAACCATCTTTCTGTTTTCTAATCAAAGCAGACACTAGTTCCACATTAATAAATGTACTGTCATTAAATACACAATTTTAGAGCAAAGAATGAGGGTGCTACACAGAAAGAAAAACCAGCTCTTCTAGCATCTGCCTGAAGCTGTAGGGGCATAGAGGTAGCACAGAAACAAAGCTCTTGGACCGGCAGTTCCACATTGCTGAGGAGTTCCCTTATTGATGCCCAATAAAAATCTATAAATCTGTTCTTGCTGTGCAAGAAAGCCCTTGATTTCTAGTCAACTACCCTCATCACTTTCTATTCTAGCCTTTTCCTGAGATATTAACCATAGAATCATATAATAACTTACATTATTACCACCTGGCTCCAACCTCCTTTCAAGTAGTTGTTGAGAGTGAGGTCTCCCCTGAGCCTCCTTTTCTCCAGGCTGAACAACCCCAGGTCCCTAAGCTGCTCCTCACAAGAATTGTGCTCTAGACCCTTCCCCAGCTTTGTTGCCCTTCTCCAGATGCAATCCAGCACCTCAAAGTCCTTCTTGGAGTGAGGGTCAGAAAACTGAACCCAGGAATCAAGGTGAGAGATAATGAGAAAATTATGCTTCATTTCATCTATTATAGATGGTTTGATGTTAATAAAACTCTCAACAGAAGAATGAAAAGATATTGCAAATGGGAAACATAAAATTATGAGTAAGTGTTCACAGAATAATGTGGGGGAAAATTCATCTGAAGTTTCTGGCAACTCCATGTAAAGCATATGCAATAGATTGTGTTAAGAGAAGATCCATACAAAAGAAATAGGAAGCAATTATTCCATGTTGGCTTTATGGAGGTAGAACATCATTTGGAGAACTAGGTCTAGTTTCTGGCTGCATGCTTTAAAAGCAAGTACAGATTAGAGAGGGAGCAATAAATGTGGTAGAAAACTTACACTGCATAGAATCTTAGCCAAAGGAAATAGGTTTGTTTACACTAGAGGAGAGAAAATCATGAAAGTCAGTCTTCCAAGCATTGTAGTAAAGACAATGTTGATTCTTCTGCATGCCAGCTGAGGAGTGTACAAGAAGTCAGATGTAAACTGGAGAAGAGAAAATGCAAACTGAACACTAGGCACCATCTCTGACTCCCAAAACCAGAAACCCCACCACTCTTCCCCACCTGTCTAACCACGACATAAGCAGAGCTCAGTATACTTCAGGATTCAGGGCAGCCTGGGACATCACACATGCTGCTGCCTACTTGTGCTCACAGTGTGCCCCGTGCATTCTGACTCACCACAGGCCTCACACAGTGTCCTGTACACGAGCAAGCAAGAGAAGTGACACCTGGGACTCACCCTCCCAACTGGACACGAAGTCAAGATGTTAGTCACTGCAGCCTTCAGAGTGCTCCAGCAGCTGGGTAACCAAATGAGGCTGCAGACATCCTTCTCTGGAGGTTTACAGAGGGAGTTTAAATAAAGCATCTCTCAGGAACAGTCTAAGTTTACCTGATGTTCATTTGTATGGCAAAGACTAAATTATAATTCACTGTCCCTATAGGACTAGTTTTTAGGCATAGTCTAACCTAGAGTATCTAAAATTATGATTCTGGAACTCCTAGCTCATGGCCCATGAAAAGGGAGATAAATGCAAATCAACACAGAGTATCAATGAACTTTCTATTACATTAATTGGAAATTAGTAGAGGAAAGGCCATTCAAAATAAAAATTTGGTGTAGCAGCATTGGGGAGATCAGAGGCTGTGACATGTACTTTGACTTTAACATTCTCAAGAGGACACATATCCTTCCTCAAATGTAATGAAAAGATGCCATATAAATAGAGCCCTCATGCAGTAAACACCACCTCGTTCTTTTATAGTGCTCTTCACCAGGTTTCAAAGCACTTAGGAGAGTACATCAAGCCTCCCTAAGGGTGCTGGCACTATGTGGGCTTGGTATTTGCACTCCAGATGCATCTGCAAAGTCTCAGACCTTAAAAAAGACACAATACACTGATTATCAGAATCATTCTAAAGTTCAAAGAACAACAAATAGCAACCTACCTTACTAGATTTCTAAATACCTTGTAATTAGGATGATTTGTTCCTTGTGTGCTTATTATAGAGCTGATCTGAAGACTAATGAGGAAGAAGCCAGGGATACTTTCTGCATCATACACCAGACTGATTAACACTAGCATCAATTTTTACTGGCAGGGGCCATGCCACAGCAATAGAGAATGGGGCCTGACAGTGGTGACTGTCACTGTGCATTTCACAGCATGCAGAGAAATGTCCTCATTTCAAATAACTTACCAAAAAGCTAAAACAACTCATCCCCAGAGGGCTTGTAAATTTGCCAGCAAAGCAAAAAAAAAAAAAAAAAAAGAAAAAGAAAATTAAATTGCAGTTCAACAGCTCTGCAGGTAATATTATTTACTAACTAGTAATTTGTTTGCTGTGTTGCTACCTAACTGTATGGGGGGCAGGAAACACCTTCCTGCAGATTGCCAAAGCTGTGCCACCTGAAGATTATTTTATCTGTGCATGTATATTTACAACATCCATGTTGGAAGCAAATGATTTCTGCCAGGGTCTTTTTCAGCAGCTCTCCCCACTGTTGGAATTCTTTTTGAGGCTGAGGTAATTCAACAATATACCAGGAACAACCCAGGTTAAGTCTGTTCACAGTGTCTGCAGGGGAAAGTCATGTTAGAGCTTGGAGCTTTACTCATGAGCTTTGTTCTCATGGTCCCACAGTGTCCTCCACTGCCTGCAGATTGCTCTGTGCAACACAGATTTAAAAGTGAGGAGGACAGTAAGTCTCATGTGTCACACTCCCTGTGTGTGTGCTGCCCAATTAGACATCCACATTTCTGTTTGGGATTTGTCAGCCAGAATTACAGGAGTTCCAAGCATATAATTTTATGTCATATCAGGCCAGATCCAAGTGTCCCACAGGCACATCTGTACCACTCACTGGAACAGAATGCTGACATCCAAGCTGACAAATGACCATGGGCCAGTGTAACCCAGAAAAGGTTCACCTTTCCACAATGGCCCATCTGTGGAAGCAGTACGTGGAGGTGACACAGCTCCACGTAAAAGGGACATGTAATTAAGCAGCTCTCACTTATCTTTTGGCAGATAGTTCAGGTGGAATGCCAGTAACCAATCCTGAAGAATGCTACATGTGTTTGGCCTGTTTTGGGAAGAATTTTGCCTTTCCATTCTGATTAACCTCCACAAGAACTTTACCAAAGGATAGGGGCTGTTATTCGATAGCAATCGCTGCCTTTATCAGCAGTAAAATCAGAGCCAGACTTGTGCAACCCTTCCTCCTACTCCTTCCCTCTGCCACCTTCATTCTGGGACAGCTGGGCACTTCTAGCATCAGCCTGGACATTTAATATGTGAAATGGGCTGTACATAAAGTTGTCCTGAGTACTGCATTTTAACTATCAGTAAATAGCTTACCTGTATCTCCTTTTCTTAATAAATCAAACTGGGGAAAACACTCCAATTACATCCTCATTAGATTTATCAAGACCATTAAACCCAGCCCACCAGACACTTGGATTCACTTCAATACTTTCTGTCCCCTCTGGGCAGAGACTTTGTTCTGCAGCCAAGGCTGCTGAAATCTTCACATTTTTACTGTTCCAAGATTTTTCTGTTTGCATGGGGTTCTTTTGTTGTTGGTGGTTTGTTGGTTTTTTCAACTGCTCTAGTGTTATCCTTTCATCCAAATGGCACAATATATATATATATATATGTATATGTATATATATATATCCACAGAGAAAACACAAAACTCCACACACCTCATCCTCTACATCAC